>JAYJMB010059372.1:0-26807 GCA_036873735.1 Pouteria campechiana | reverse complement strand
ATATATATATGTTTTGTCATCCGGTGAGGCGATTAAGTGGCTGCACGGCTGCCAACAACAGGCCTTCATCTGCCGCAGGATTTCAATGGCTATTACAGCGATTTCTAGCCCGCATTTCTGTGCCGCATCAGCATCTTTGAAGCATAAATCCAATAAATGTTGGGTCCACACCAGCACAACACACTAGCACAACTTTAATGGGTCAGAAGATTTTTGTGTCGCATCCGTATCGTTGAACCATAACTACAATAAATGTTGGGCCTACACCAGCACAGCTGTCATCGGTCAGAAATTATTCCTGGTAACACAGTAATAGAGAGAGAGAGAGAGAGAGAGAGAGAGAGAGAGAGAGAGAGAGAGAGAGAGAGAGATTGCATAAGGTCCAATTCATAAACGCAGGACCATACACACATAAATCAATGTCGTAATCAATCATAAACAAGAAAGACAAGGTTTACTTAGAAAATTATTCAATCCACGACAAAATCTCGTAAGAGGGACAATGATTCATCGTGGAAACTGGTTATAAAGATATAGCCACAATACCTCACGCGCATTTCATTAAATATTTTTATAAATTCCCAAATCTCACACGCATTTCATGAAATACTTAGATAAATTCCCAAATCAACGTCCTCTCATAACCCCTCTCACTTCTCTTAAAAAAACCCTAAGATGTATATAATGGCTCATTTTTTTCAACTTCAAAATTTCTTCCACTAAATTTTTAATTGAAAAATCAATGTATATCTCTCCTAATATTGACTCCCCAAAGCCTATCTCACATAAGTAGACTCATTAATACTTTTGTATAATATAAAACATTAAAACCTAACAAATCTCTACTTTGGCTTCAATTCTATAGATATGAAGCCAACTCTTGAATATTAAAACCATATCATTATCATTTGTAAAATAATCATTAGCTCTCCCTAGTTAGTTAATCATCCACCATGTTCAAACCATTATGATCCAATTTTGGTCTACTACCAAGATTATAAATCTAAATTATAAGCTTTTATATCACTTATTGCAGAAGATCCGGTATTAATTCCAAGATTATAATCATTAATATAAAATCATACACACAAAATTAGAGGTGTGCATGGGCCTTGTTTGGTTCGGATTTGAGGTTGCCCAACACTAATCCTATGTATAAAATATGTATCTAACCCTTGCCTCTACCCTATTTTAAAAACCTTTGCCCAACCTTACCCTAACCATTCAGGTTTGGTTCGAGTTTGAGTTTTTAGTATACACTCAAACATAAAAAGATAGATAAAAATAGTACCTTCTGATGTTTCAATCTGATGTCATTATACTTGTTATGTTGAATTCAGCTCACAATAGATTTGCTACTTGTTAAAGTAGTGTACGAAAAGTTATACACTAAATCTACTGAATGCTGAACATCAAAGAATGCATGATTATACTAACAAGTTATAATTGTAACTTATGACATGTTTTGTAAATGACAAATATGGAATAAAGATATTTCATCTATGAAAGAATTGAAAGTTCCAATTTAAAAATCAACACAAGAATAAAGTTATTCTCAGAATATTATCCCATATTATAGTTTTTTTTAACAGTGACTGGGTTTGAGTTCGGTCTGGGTACTTGAACCAAACCCAACATTTAGTTGGATTCGGGTTGGGCTCTACCTAATTTGAATTTTTAAAAAAAATTTATAGCCCAACCCTAGCCAAATAATGGCATGCACACCTTTATACAAAACAAAGGCATAATTAATCATACACAAAAGATACAAAGTTTATATAAAAAACCCTTCAATCCAAAAGGCAAAACCATGGAAGAGAGATAAAAATTCACTACAAAAATAAGTTATATAGATACACCTAAGATGTTTCATACACATTCTCAAATCAATATACTCTCATAAACCCATTTCTCACTCTTCTGCAAGAAAAACTCTAAGATTTACATAATGATTTATTTATCTCAACCCTAAAATTTTCTCTACTAAATACCTAACTAAAACATCAATATATAGCTCTTATAGTAGACTTTCTTAGATGGACTACCGCAAGCCCATCTCTTATACATAGAACCACTAAGAGTTTTACAAAATACAAGACATAAAAATCTAACAATTTTCAATGATATTGAAAAAATTTCTTAATAAGTCATACTTTTAGTTTTTTTGATGACTTTTCTTTTTTATTTATTTTTTGTGGCATTCTTCTTATTTTCCTATGGCCAAGATTTACTTGGTAAAGCTTCTAGTCTTTAATGCACATGATCAAATGATCCTAAGACTATTTTGTCTTATTGGATTAGATGTTAAAATTAAATTTTAGCTCATCTTGAATTAATTTATTTTTTATTTCATTTAATTAATCTTTTCTAATTTTATCTTGAAAATTTGCACTCGAGCTCAAAGCCAAACAAAACGACCTGAGGAAGCGATCATGATCAATGATGGGAAGAATTCAACCCTAGTGCACCCGCAGAAGTATACGCCCAGATGTAGCAAGATTAATAGCGCAACCACAACATATGTTTCGATGGGCCTGGTGGACCGTCCAACTTTTCTGACCCTCAGGTGTTTAAAGATGCACAAAGCAGGAAGGCCTTGGTAGCATTCTTCCCTTGGCATATGGCAGGGCTGCTTGCTAAAAGTGAAGGTGGTTTGCCCGAGATAAACTGCAATGGGGCAGGTGTGATCTTCGCCATCCTTGGAGACAGATGCAAATAATCAGTCCTCAGTGAGCTGGGGTGAATTCACCCGAACACTAGAAATGAACTAGTTAATCCCAACCATTGATTAATTACCAGTCTTACACAAGTGCTATTAAGGAACTCAAATACAGATACCAAATTATTCAATTGAAATCATACCACGTGACATCCCACCTTCAATGGAATATCTTTTTTAGTTACTACACAGTCCTATGAGAATAAGATTGGGGATGTGTATTTTCTTAGAGTCCTCTTCTAGATAGGAATCCTCGTCCTATCTATATACAGATTACTTATATCTTTTATGCTCAATTATAAATATATCAGATATGTACTCTCTTAAACAAACTCTTGTAACTAACCTATACCTTCTAAAAGATTCTTATCCACTGACTTGAGTGTCAGAGTGTGTGTTTATGCGGGGAATATTCTCGGTGTCCTCTAACCTTTATCCAATCTTGTAGGATTCTTGGTTGTATTCACTTAAGAACAACATCAACATTCAAGTTTGTAGATAACTCGAACATTGGTGTTGTGAGAATCTTTGAATACAAAAGCCATCATACATGATATATCAGAATACAAAAGTTATCATCTCAACGGTAATAACTAAATTCTCATCGTCCACGTAGGTATGTACTTTAACCTCAATTATCTTTTTGATAATTCACAATAATAGTATCAGAGCTATTTTGATTTACTTAAGCCTAAAATAATAAAGGGATTTTTTATTGATATTTTTTAATCCCTAGAAAAATAAATTTATGTTGCTAAGGATTATAATTTTTATTTTCTGCTTTTAATATTGGGATGAGATTTAACAGGATGTTTTCATGTTAATTTTTCCTATTTTGCGTGGAAAAGAATGAAATTAATCAGAACCCTAAAAATTCTAGAATCTCTTTCTAAAATATTAGAAAGAAAAATAAAATAAAAAATAATAGGGAGAATCCAGCGGCTGGAATCCATTCGTCCGGGTGAAAATCAATCAGGGCCGCTGGAAATCTGTGCAGGCATGAGAGATCCCATCTGTCCGGACGTCCACCCTTGCTCCGCACGCACCCATCGCAAACAGAATTCGTTGTATAGGTCGTTAAAGCTGTCAGCCGCAAACCCCCCATTCCTTGCTTCAGTTTATGCTTGATATATATTTTTTTTCAATGTGAATGGATGCTGTTAATGTGAATACGTAGATTTTTTTTTTTTTTTTTTTTTTATCACAGCACATAAACACACAAGACTTGTTCATGCGCTTACACCGCACGAAACTGCCGTCCCTGGAAATTTACATTACGCACGAATCCACACCTCTCTGCCATCTGCACCAAACACTGAATACCTTATCTGCCATTTTCTTTACATGTGAAGAAGTGATCAGAATTTACCGAAAGCATGACATTAAATAGCCGCTGAGGAAGACAGGGTGGGTTACGTATCAGCTGGTCGAGACCGCCATGTGTGCTTCCGATGAAATTCCGTCATCGGATGATTCCCGCACCATCTCACTGTTCTATTAATTTATCGGCTAGGGCATGGGATTGGATTTATTTTCTGAAATCTTTGACTCAATGGGGTTGATGAGTGTGATGGACGGTTTGGATACCATTGAGGCGCCGCTTGGGCCCTACGATTGGGCGGTTAGCACTCTGATTTGATGTGGTACGAACACTGCGAGAGGGGCCCTCTGCAAATGGTTCAGATCTATGGCACTTGACATATGTGACGTTTCACCTCTTCCTGCTCTCCATCCCTTCTTTTGGGGCCTTTCAGCCTTTCACATTTCTTTTCAGCAGCTTGCTCTCAGTGAGGGATGCAAATCGGTCCGTTCATATCTGGCTGAGGTTATCCAAACACTAATCCTATTTCTGAAAACTCATACCTAACCCTAAACCACATGGCAGGTCAGGTTGGCCTTATCTCAACATTAACCCTATCTTTTAGAACTTCGGGTTAAGTTCGGGTCAACCATGAAAATAATTCTTAGAAATACATTTCAAACACATGCATCATAAATTAAAGCATGTAAATAATAATCCTATAGGAAAAATCATAAGTATTATAAAAATTCAAAATGCAACTTGCTGAACACATTCATCATTAAGATAACCATTGGATTACCTTGGATACTCGTTTGTTCATCAACTAGTGAACACATTTCAGATTTCTGGAGCTAAGATTATCATTTTGCCTTAAAAACTTAATATTTCAAGGAAAAAGAAAACAAAATCATCAACAATTTCATCGAATTTGAACTTAGAGAATGATTCCTAGCCAATTCCTCACCGGATTCGCTGGAAGCCTGGAATAGAGGAAGGTTGGACTTGCTAGAAAACAGAGGAAGGTTGGACTTGCTAGAAGCCTAGAACAGAAGGGGAAGATGGCGTGGTTGGATTCTCTGGGTGAATGGAAGGGATCTGGCACCGTATGGAAGAGACGGAAGTTGGATGTTGAATGGAAGAGACGATATGCCTTATGCTAGGGTTTGACGCTGAATGGAAGTGTTTCAGGCTACAATGGAAGAGCCGTTTCAGGTAGCAAGGGAAGAGTGATAAGCTGGAATGAAAGAGATGATTCAGGTAGCAACGGAATGGGCAGGCTGGAAGAGGCAGCACTGGCGGTAGGCTGGAATCCCAGTCTTCATGGTAGCCCAGTCTTCATGCATATTGCACCTGCACATTGAATGCGTTACATTATTTTTGCCAAATCTGAATTTGGGTAGGGGCATAAAATAAGGCCCATCGCGTCAATTTCAATTTTTATTTCCACGTTGCACCTGAGCATTCCGTTTTTTATCTCTATTTTGTTGCAACTGTGAATCCAAGAACATTCCTAATTCAAAATAAAAAGCTTTACTTTTTTAATAGATGAAAATAAAGTAAAAATAAATAAAAATAAAAAAAATCTGCCTTATGACTGTTTACCACTGTTTGATCAACTGTTTACAACTGTTTAGAACTGTTTAATCACTGTTTACAACTGTTCACTTACGGTTTAACGCACGTACTGTTTATGAACAGTACTATTCACGCGCAAATGATTTTGGTGAGATTCGTGTCCCTAGAACTGGGATTATGATGATTAAATAGTTATTTTCTGTATTTTTGGATGTTTTAAATTTAATGGATGGATTGGATTACCCAGAATATATCTAAATCATGAGATATTTATGAACAATTATGAAGGGATAAGTTTTTAATGCAACTAGAAATATTTAATGCATAAATTGAATTAATGACCATTGATTTCATCCTGTTAAAATACAATATTTTTAAGGTCATTCATGTATGTGTTGTTTTTAAATTATGTTTGTGTTATTTTAAACATGCTGAAAATTATTCATGCTTTAATTTGTATATGGTGAATATTATGCATGCGTTGGATTATACTTGCTTAAAACTATGCATGCATTAAATTACATGTACAGATTATTATACATAATAATTAAAAATTATTTACTTATGCATTCATGCATTAAATTATGCACATAGACCATTTTTTGCCTTTATAGGCAGAACCAATATTTCTAAATTACAAGATGTCTGAAAGGTGGATCCGATGTCTCATGAAATGCACTATTTATAAAATTGTAGGTTGTCACGAAAGGTGGTATGTTGTCATGAAAGGTGAATTTAGTATTTCTAATATAGCAGAATATTATGAAAGACTGATTCAATGTTTCTGAAATTCTGAAATTTCATTATATTCCTGAGCAGCAGGTCCAGTGTTTTTGACATTACATTATATATTCTTGAGTGAAGGATCCAGTATTTCTACGATTGCATGTTGCCATGGAAGGCGAATCTAGTATTATTTGTTTATTATTTTTGAACCAATAAATCAAGATATTTAGGTGCTATCTAATTTATTTACCTTTTTATTATGATTAGATGAATATCGTTCAATCTTTGATTATTATGAGACATGACTTTGAATATCTTAAATTGAAAAAATTCTTGAAAATATTGGTTATACAATAACTTTCATAAAAAATTTTAGATTACACATAAGCATATTGAATGTAATGATATGCAATATTTTAGCTACCTATTTTCAATATGATCAACAACAAGACCCTAGATAGTAAGGCTTGTCAACTGCAAAATCAATGGTAGAAATATTCCAAGAGCTTGACCATCTAAGGATGCATTATTAGTAAAATTTTTCCTAACTCATTATATGTCAATTAAATATTATTCAATGAAAAAATTTTCTATTTGCACTAAATTATCATGTTCTATTACTACTCTCTCTATAACGAAATTTGGAGTGGGACATAAAGACAAAGTCTCTAGTGTTGCTTACACTCTCTAGATTTGAGCCGTAGGGCGCACTCTTCGAAGTCACCCAATTTTGCTCTCTGAATCTGAGTTGTAGCGCGCACTCCCTGGAGTCACCTAATTTCTTTGCTTTCTAAATCCGAGCCATAGTGCGCACTCGCTAGAGTCGTTGATTCCATGGCTTTGCTGAGCCATTGCATTTTTGCCTTGTAGGAGAATGGAGATGTTGGCTTCACAAGCCATTTACAAAAAGAAGAAGAAGAAGATTAATTCAATGGGGTCAAAAGCAAGTGATAAATTAAGCACAAAAAGGAGCAAAAGCTATTTAAAAGGAAATCGATATATGGCTCTCGAAGCTTGAGCATTGCATCCCAAAAGTGTCATTCAAAGAAAAGCTTGTACTGAATATCAAGCAAATAAGAAGATGGGTTCCACTACGTCTTCTTGAGGGGAGATCGGTGTTAGGAAATTCTAATACAGATACCCAATTATTCGATTAGAAATATGCCATGTCAAATCCAAACTCTAATGAGATACCTTTTTCGGCTATTATGTAGTCCCATGAGAATAGGACTAAGGATATATATTTTTCTAGAGTCCTCTTCTAGACAAGAATTCCTATTCTATCTCTGTAGAGATTATGTATACCTCTCATGCTAAACTATAAAAACCCCAGATATGTACTCTTTTAAACAAGCTCTTGCAATTGGCTTATACCTTCTAAAAGATTCCTGTCCACTAACTTGAGCATCGGAATATTTATGCCGGAATATCTCCGGCCTCCTTTGACCTTTTTCAAGCCTTGCGGGATTCTTGACGGGGACCATATCAACCTTCAATTTAGGAACAACCCAAGACAACCCAAACATGTGCAATGTCTATTCTCTTGTTATATGACTTACCAGCTACCTGGTCCTAGCTATGATGGTAGCATCTCTTTGATGATTTGGTTGCAAGATGAGCACATGGATCGATTAAGCATTTCTACAACTTCCTTGAAATCTTGCACTTTATAACAGGCAAAAAATCCGGGATGATTTTTGGGCCAAGTATCCAATTCCCATGTCATCATCGTATAGAAACTTAATTCTTCTGTGTATGTGGATATTAGCTTTTAGAAGAATTAACTGGTTATATGCATGATTTATCTTAAAATAAAGTTAGGGACTTGTGCATGCGGTGAGTGTTTTGAGGATTTTCCATTTGTACAATGTTGTCCTGGAATGGATATGCTCAGCAAACTGCCTGTGACTTGTGGGCCTGGATCTAAACTTTGGGCTCTTGCTGCATACGTGATTATTCCAATTGCCATCATCTGAGACCAGTCTAAAACATTTGCCATTTGCAAAGTGGAAGTATTAGAAAAGGCGAATTAATCCCATCTCAAAATGTGGGAAGAAAATATACTTTTTGACATCCCTCTCACGGCTAAGCTACAGTGTTAGAAAGACCGAATCCATTTCAAAATGATAAGCAAGTTAGATGGAGCCACGAGCCATAATTTTTAAGCCCCAAAAGAGAAAAAAGAAAAAAAAATATCAATTTCGGAATATGTGTAAAGGAAACCCATTTGCTTGGTAGGAAGGATGAGTAAGATTAGAGGCTTTGATCTGGTGGGGCATTATATAGTCAGGCCATAGCCTGAAATTTTCAATTATCCTGCAATCTCGAACACGATAACATGTCCAAGTTGGAATTTAATTATGCTTGTATCCCCACAACATGTCCAAGGAGTGTAAATCCTTTATACCCACTGCATCTATGCTCTGAAAAAATGATGTCCAACATTTTAGAGGCGAAGAAGAACAAAATTAAATTTATATAAAAGAAAATGCTAGTCGTGTTGGGATAGTGGTAAATACAAAGGGAGATCTTTCTCTCTCTCTATATCTATATCTATATCTATATCTATATATGTGTGTGTAAATGATATTAACAGGGTAATAGCCTAATAAGTAGTGTTCAAGGTAAATAAAGACTGAGCGATGATGAAATTATAGATAATAAATAAAAAACGTAAGATTATTAAAAATAGACAATATAAGCAAAATTTATATCAATGTATTATTTATATTTTATTAATTTACCTAAGGTCTTATATTTACCTAAGCTCTCTCTTTATTGCAAGAGAGGATCATGCAGAGATATGGTAGAATAAAAGCAGCATCCATTCACATTTTTCTTTATAAAATTAAACCATTTTGATTTACCCAGAAACCAATGTTGTGGTTCTCATTTGCGGAGGGTTTGGAGTTAAAAATAAAGAATAATGGACCACTGAGATTTTTAATATATATCTAATGTGAACCCCTCTATGCCCAGTTCCACCGTCAATACACTAACAACAAAGAAAATATTAATAATAAAACACCGAATTTGGCTCTAACTTCGAGCTTACGTACGCAATTCTACGCGGTCCATCTTAAATAACTGGTGATCCTTTTTGCTATTTGGCTACATTCACGGATTATTAATAACTCATTTACATGCACTTACAACTAGCTACTACACTTTCCCGCTGGAGCTTATAATTCACACCAATGTTATTAGAACCATACTAGTGGTTGAATCCGTCGGGTCTAGTTCATAGTTTGATTGATTCAACCCGATGAACCATTTTTTATTTAAAAATAAAAAATAAAAAATAATACAATATTATTTTGAAAAATCTAAACCATAGATATAAATATAAATAGATAGATCTTTTGCTATAATATTATATTACTTTAATTTATCATTTTATTCTATTAAAAATTTAAAATTTTAAAAAATACTATTAAATTGAACCAGGCTAAATTGAACAGGCTAACTGACGGATTCACAGTCGGAATGGTTCGACCAGACCATCGGCTTCTAATAGCACTGATTCACACCAATAGCGCGGCATGTCATGAATCAACCAAGCTAAGATTATTGAGAAATCTCTATCACTTTAATAGGCACACATGAAGAGCTGCGGTGCTGCCATTGTATCAAAGTGCTAATGTTGTTTTCAGTGGAGACGAATGTCGGATATTTTAAATGCTCTTTCCTATTCAGCAACTACATTTTCATGTGCCACTTGATTTGGCCGTCAATATAGAAATGTCAAAAGGAATAGGGGTGTTGGTCTTATCAAATAAGCAAGCTTGAATGACATTCGCATGTGTTCGATTGAATTGAAAGGAAATTTAATAAGGTAAGCACGAGCAAACGCATGGTTGAGACGGAGAAAAGGAGGAGGAAGAAAAAGAAAGAGAATCCTTCACAAGATCGATAATGATATTTTCTTTTATGCCCTTTTAAATAATTTTAAGAAGATTGCTGTTCTTTACTTACATTTTATCCTTTTATTGTGGAAAAGTTTATAAACCTTCACAAAAATCTTAAAATAATTAAAGTTCAATAATTTCATTTTAAAAAATAAACTAGTGCTGTAAAAATGTTTACATGTGGCAGCATTGATCCTCTAACTTTCGCAATAAAATCCCATTTGGAAGCTGCTTGAAACATCTCATGAAAGGCTTCTTTCTGGGAAACGTTCTGCTCCCTTTTTTGGGGGAAGAAATCGATTTCGGATGTCGGTATATTCAAGATTAATTTTCCAAGTTTTTTTCATTTAGTCTGGTGGTTAAAATAATGGAGGAATAATCTTATAGGGAATTCTCATCCAACTCACGTGCAATATATACATATGTTCCTGCTACTAGCATTTACCGTATTAAAAAGTTTCGTTTATTGACTGGAGCATTAGTGTGTCTAGGCCGGCTGTGCGCATTGATACTTTCTTAATCTTGCGGGACTCTTGAATTCTCCCGAAATCCTACGTCAGCAAGGGACAACCCAAACCAATACCAACCAAAGTAGTTTTGGCTCATCCAGGGACTTGATATTAAGAACAAAGATCGACCAACAGAAGTGTTCAATCTTGTAAAAGGTACAAGTTTATGGGAGGAAGAGGCAGTTTAGCTAATCCTTGTAGTCCTGAAGTGAAAAGAAATGTCAGCACGTTTTCCAATGGAAGAAAATTCCAAAATGCCTCTCCTGCAAAACCCAGGCTGCCTTTTGGCTTTACTCTTCGAAAGAAAAGGTTGATGCCGCCCTTAGAATAGAGCTGGCACTCTCCCAAGTAATGGACTTTCTCGTCTTTTCAGTCGGACTTTCTCGTCTTTTCAGTCCTGTCTGGAATTTCTTTAAATCCCATGCCTTGAAGAGTCGAGTAATCGATTGGTTTCTAGTTTCTACACGAGAGAGAGAGAGAGAGAGAGAGAGTCTGTCGAGTCCTTTCCCTCTGGATTCCATAAATTCTATCATTGGACGAGAGTCTGTCGAGTCCTTCCCCTCTGGATTCCTTAAATTCTATCGTTGGATGAATGAGTTTCATGGGGTCCTTCCCCTCTGATTCCTTGGTCGGTGAGAGCGAGCGAGCGAGCGAGCGAGCGAGAGAGAGAGAGAGAGAGAGAGAGAGAGAGAGAGAGAGAGAGAGAGAGAGAGAGAGAGAGAGAGAGAGAGAGAGTCCTCAGCCAGCCATGGCTGAGTTTTCAAGCCATATTCAGCCGAGATGAAATTCCTCAATCGTGGCTGAGCTTACAGCCCATATTCAGCTGCAGTTGAAATGTAAGTGCAATTTAATTATCTTCCTGTTAGCATGTCCGACTTAGTGCATATGGCCGGTGTAGCTTCTAATCAATCTCAGGATGTCTGACAATTACACAAATCATGTTATTTCTTGCTTATATCTCAAAAGAGGAAGATTCAAACTATATATTGTTTCCATAATTAAACATTTGGATCCTGCTATTGACCAGTCCAAGATTTCCCAACATGTGGCAGTATAAACTGCGTTGGAGCCATGAAGATCATCCATTACATGTCTATTTTAAATCGGATTGCGGATTGCTTGAAAGAATTTGCTTAAGTGAATGAACTGAGGAGTCGTGGACGACCAATGCAAGGATCAACAGAGGCCTTGAATGAATAGCATATTCCTTGGTCTACCCACTTTCTATACGACAACAATCACTTTGTACCATATGAATGCGATTGTCAACTTAATTGCTGAACATCAATTGCACACATACCAATACATTTACTATTGATTATGTTCAATTTTATCCATTATGAGGTTAGAATAATCTTATTATTTATCCGTTCAAGATAGTTAAGTTCATCAATTTGGTACCCGAAAATTAAGAACATAGTCCATTTTCCGAGCTCAATGTATAAAAATAAAGATTTCGGAACTTTCCGTCAATATGATATTTGTCCGATGATCAAAATAAAATGGGGTGATTAGTTTATCCGTTAGGTGACATCGGCCCACTTGAAGCTTGGATGATTGCTCTTTCTTCCTAGGAAATATTATGCATTTCACCAGTTTTACTCTCCATTCATGCCTGTATTTGCAAACTTCGTTGTTCTTCCGAAGGTTTAATAATGAAATTCTAGGATTACCAAACAATAAGGTGGGTGTGTTTGCACAGGGGGTTTTCAAAATTCCCATTCTGAACTCCTTTGTTCAATGAGCTATCCGTCTACTCCCAATAACATTATTTTCGCTATTCTAATTTACATGTTTTATTGTTAATCTTATCTTTGTCATGAGAAATTTTTATTTATAGATAAGATAATAATTGTGTACAATGTCGGCTTACCTGACCAATTACAGGGCTTGGCATTATATTCAATTAAAAAGAAAACCCAAGACTTGGCATTTATTAAAATGCTAATCCCACCCAGGCTCCTTCCTTGAATACATGCCACTATGTTAGCATTCATGCAAGGAAATCAGGCAATGATTTCGGGGAAAGAAACCAAACGTTATCGTAATTGATCCAACTAGGCAAGGACTTTAATGGATCTGGTCAATGGTCTTTGCTTTATATGCTCACCAATCAGTGTGGGATTGAATTATTTATCTCTCCTAGCTTTTGCACATTTCAATGATTTGTAGTTTTTTTCTCTAACCCAGCGTCAGATAATTGTGCTTAATCAGATCGTTCCAACAAGTGGAGCGCATAATTTAAATATTCGGAGTTTAAGATTAAGGCCATTTATAAATTACTTGAACAATCTGCCGAGAAAAAATACAATTATATAAGTAACTAATCATATATTCCAGGCATAAGACCTAAGCATTATCTGTGAGCTTCTTTAACAAATTGGGTATTCTCTGATGACCAAGGTTTGAATGATTGTAGGTTATGATGATTTGAGAATGTTAATCTGAGACATTATAGGCCGCGGATTGATCTGCCTGGCTCCCTGAATGCCATCTTCGAAGCTTGTCAAGATGGTTGATTCACTTCCTAGTTGGCATCTGGGGAGCCAAGCAGACCCAAGAGAGACGGATCAAGAGCATCAAACAGGTATCTTTCCATAGGACTCCCTTCATTAATTTATCTCTACCCACCAATAGTCTAATATATATTGGGTAATATTTTTTAAGTTTTCTTTACATCAATTATAATTTTCAGCCCCTTTTTCTTAATTTCTTCCCAAGTCGTCCACCGAAAAGTTTTAGAAACATGTCAATTATATATCAGTTGTCTAATCAGTGGCCACTAGGTAAATACCTTTTAATAATCAGAGACCACTAGGTAAATACCTTTTTAAAAGGTGAAATAGAGGCTTGATGATAATGACGGAGGCTGTTTGATGATGGTGCCATCAATTCATTTAAATAAGCCAAGGTATCGTCGAGTACATCCTATTCCACAACTTTCTGAAGTGTCAAGCTTGGTGCAACGGGATGAAATATTCGATTTCTTGACAGTTAATAAAGGTTGAATTCACGTACGTCCATAATTAAATTAAAGAAAAATTCTCTATTACTGTAAGAATGTGTTTACATGGACAAACAACTGAATAAGACTAAACTCTTGATTCAGTAAAAATAGGATTTTTTTTAAATAAGACTGATGTAACAATATTGATCATGAAATTGCCCAAAATTTACTGAGTTCTCTTAATCAGTTGAGAAAAAAGGCTAAAAATTTTACTAAACGGGTGGTTAAAATACTTAAATTAACAAATATATATATATAGGCATCCAATTATAGTAGGATGTGCCTTAATTATAATGTGACAGAAATTTATTGCCGAGGTCCAATCATGAAACTTTTCTTTTGGCATAAAAACTGTCATGCATGATGTAATATCAAACGATTAAAAATGCAAGAAAATTCCTTGTTTTCATTGGAAAAGATCGCTACATTACTGTATATTTTGTCTCCTACTAACTGATTGACGAGTACAGAGAACAAGAAAGTCTACTAATTGGTGCTTAATTTCGAGCGACAGATTCAAATATGATATGAAAGAGGCATAGAAAATGCATTTTTAGTCTGCAATAGTCAAACAAAGGCAACTCCTGGATTAATGGATGACAGTTTCCTAGGGCCAGATTTGACATTTTGGCGGATTTTCTTTTGGAAATTTCCCACCGGTAGAATTGATGGGACTGGGTTAATTCCCATCTGCTTCCTTTTATTGCTTGTTTATAATTTCATCTATACGTAAGTCCTTACATTTAAGCTTTTCCAGATAAGGGCTTCCTCTCATTATGCTAGCAGCTGCTTCCTAATATTGTCTTCCCACAGCCCAAAGTGCCACAATTTAATAATTCAATCTTGTCAGCAACACTAGTACTACTGTGATGATGATTTCATGAATCTAAGACAACACTATATATGTCAAAATTCATTTTGATTGAAAATTTATATAAATCGTGTATGATAATAAAAACGTTAACTGATTTTTAAGTTTTTTGATTTGGTATAATAATTTTTTGAATAATTATGCATGTCTTTATGAAATTTCAGTTGAATTGATTTTTTATGTTTTAATTACGTAAATGGTGTCAAATATGAAGAATGATTTGAACATAACAACATCATCATGATAATACTAAAATATGGTTGCCAACCGGCAGCATTTAATCCTGGTCGATCGGTAGATCCATCAACAGCTTGAATTTTTTCTTTTTTTTTTCTTTTTTAATCAATGGTTAAAATAATGACCTAATTTATCTAGGATAGCCTTCGATCAATTTCAACTGGAATTTTAGACCTTTCATTAGATTTCAAGAGGGATTTGCTATTGCCGTTGCTTCTTAACAATATTTTTAGGTAAGGACCTATGTAGGAAAGCTCAAATTTTCATTTCTTTCTCTATCAAGTAGTCCAATTGCTATTTGTCAACTTTTTGCAACCATGTTTTCCTTCCATTTCATTTCCTTTATCTAGATATGACTAATTTTATTCGATTTGAATTGACTGGTAGGTGAACCTACCTTGATAGACCCTACCCCAAAGTTGTGGCCTGCCATTGAATTCGAAAACATTTGTAGTTTGTAAATGGACGGTCCAAGATGTCGGTGGAATTTTTTGAACAGCCATCATTTCCTGTCATCAAAATGTCTTCTTCCCTATGGTTTGAAAATTAGAGTGGATGGTTGGTGCATGTCACCTTTTTAGGTTTGGCCCACCTTTCGCATCGACCGCCTCGTGATAGCTTTGAATCTTGAAATTGTTCCCATAAGTACTGTCCAATGAAAAAAATGATCTTTAGGCTATTTATCAATTTTACTAGATATATAGGCATTTCGCTTATCAATTTTACTAGCTAATGTTAAGATGGTAGTAATTAGGTAAAGTTGAACGAAATGTCAGTGATGCTAGAAACTTTACAAAGACATGTCACTCAACCTGAGCATGAAGAAGGGAAACATCAAATTAATATCAAATTTTATTATAAATAACTTTTTTGGTGATTTTAAAATTTCTGCTTTGTGTTACTTTCCACTTGAATTTTTGAATCGATCTATATTTTAAAATTATGTCCCATCATTGTCTATCTTGAAAGAAGGATCTCATACGACGACCATGGTGGTCTATTAAACTTTCAGATTCCCTTTCACAATCGACGTAAACTTCTGCATGATCAGTTTTGCTCCCTCCTTCCCTCCCTATTAAAATGCCGTTGGTCAGCTAGAATTTGTATTTGGAGAAGAGGTACAAATGAGGAAAAAAAGAAGAAGATAAAATAGAGGTGTAAAATCAAGTCACTAAGGTCCCAACAATAGCATAAATAACTATCATTTCCAAATCCAAGATGAATCTACCAATTTCTATCGCACGAGAAATGAAACATAATCATCAAAGTAACTATAATAACTTATTATTATGAAATTATTGTAGTACATTTCATAATATATCAAATACAATCTTTTAACATAACTAGAAAATAGGAAATACATCATTTATTTTTAACATCACACCCATAAGAAACTTTGTTACATCTACCTCAATACCACTACTAATATCCTGCATAAGCAGCATTCTCTATAAAATAATATTGAGTGAGTTACAGTAACTCAATAAGTAACATAAATGTAACTAGCATATGTGATAAAAATACTAGTCAAGCCGTTACAACAATCAAGAAGATACATCAACCTTTTCCCTTCACCTGACTATCATCTTGTCAAGATAATACCAAGATTATATACCAACTAGTCTAGAGGACCATACCATCACAATTAGGGATTTACATTTCCTATCTACTTAAACCTCAATGATCTGGCCAACGACAATATCTCAGATCACATACTATTCAGTTTAGAAGACTACACCACCATAACTAGGGAATCACACCCCGTGTCCACTTAGACCTCAATGATTTCGTCAACTTCAATATCTCGGATCATATACCATCCAATTTAGCAAAACTCATCATCATATTTATAGGATAACATCCTTTGTCCACTTACACCTCAATGATCTGGCCACTCTTTGGATAATTTGCCCCTTCTATTGAGTTCAGAATATCCAAAAATATCAAGATCCACTATCTGATTGTCCATCAAACATCAATTGGTCCATAAATCAATAATTCAAATCTGGTCATTCATTTTCTAATGATTTGGCCACCATTTGGATAATATGACCCTTCCATTGGGTCTAGAATATCCAAAAATATCAAGATCGACTATTTACTCACCTAAATCGGAGATTAGACAGTCCAGAAATCACCAAAACATTTCTCATAGTCCGTACGATCGCCAGACAAGCGACTATGTGCCAGTGTCGGTGCTGCAGTTGCTGGGCTTTATGTTGGGCTTTGGCCGGTTGGGCTAGAGCCTGGCTAGCTTAGCGGGTTTTGACTTGCGTCTTGCTAAAACCAAAACTAAATAGGGACTTACGTCCATTTTATTATTATTATTATTATTATATATATTACTTTTAAAAATAATATTATACATATATAGTTTAAGGCATCTTAAATCATTAAAACTCATTTATAAATTATTTATAATCTGTCCTGATAATCTAATGTGGTCTATAAGCCATCTATGGTTTTGGACTTCCAAATTTAATGAATTTATTAAATTTTTTAATTTCTAAATTTCATCAAATTTAACCAACTAAATAAATTCATTTCAACCTTAAATTTGTACCATAGGCTAATATCAATATTTAGAATACATACAAGGGTTCAGATTTTCCAAACAACATCCATAAATCAACATAGAAATCATGTTTATTCAACATATTAATTTTAAACATGATATACTGTAATTTAACTAATCAATATTTATAATAACCTGAAATTTCTTTTCCAGGGTAATATCATTATTTGGAATTCATCTACTATATCGGATCTTAAAAATAACATATAAAAAAAATATTGCATTTAACATTTTTTAATCATACCATAACCAACCACAAAAAAAAAATTCCTAGGTCCATCGCCCTTATTCACTCTAAGTTATTTTATTTTTATTATTTTGTGTATATTTTTTAATATACACAATATCTCCATAATCCGACCTTGGGGATATGTTCCATACGACAGGAGCTTTGATTCAAGCATAATATTTAATATATAATTTTGTCAAATACAGAATTTAATAAAATTCTATTTTTAATGTACTAGAATTTTTTCATCAATATATTGGTCATTTCACATCCAATTTCTACCAAATTTATAGGGTAGCTGAATACACAAAATTCAAATGTAGTTAATAGATCAAATCATCAAAATTGCATATGTATTAATCAAAATAATTTTATTTTTTAATTATTTAAAAATAAATATTTTATTCTTTTATTTCAGTACAACCGCATCACATGCATATCAACATATGTCTCAACTAAAAATACATTTTATAAATATCTAATTAGCAATCTGATCTAGCATAATTAACACATGTAAAGCATAAGTACATTTATCCATTTGACCGAAGATTTCTCGAGAAAAATTTGAAAAAAAATAGAGTTTCTTTCTTTCTTCTTGTTCTCCTTCTCTCTCTTTCTTCTTCTTTCTCTGGCAACAATGATCTCTCACTGGAATCACGCTCTCCTCCCTCATCTCTCACTTATAATGGGGTGTAATGATCATGTATTAATGTATCCACCAATCATACACACATTATTAGCATTTAAAAATGGCTACACACACGCACACTATCCAAATAATGCTGACAACACAAGTTCATGACATGCTGCCGACACTGGTTATTAATATTTTTTTAATTTTTACATAGGTTATTACAATTTCAATAAAATATAAAATAATGTTAATCATAAATTGAATAAAAATAAATATATTAAGAAAAAAATATAAATAATTAAGAAATTAATAGTAGAGAAATAGTAAAATTTAAAGTATTCATCCCTTTTGTTTTCCTTGAGTTTTTGCATATATTTTCCCAACAAACTACAGTTTTTTTCTATTGCTTTTTTGCTTCTTTTCACGTAGCAGTAGGTTTAAAATGTTAGGTGTCTAACACGCAGCTAGGCGAGTGCATCTTGGTGCTTGTGGTTTACACTAGAAGCATATGGGCTTTCTAGCCATCGAGCATATAAACAACATGCAAACAAGGAAGCGTGAGCGCACTGAATAAATATTCCATCCATCTTCAATATTATTATTGGTAAGGGTGTGCATGTGCGAGTGTGGTTGATGTTTGAGACTGTACAATCTTAACCCTATGTGTAAAATATATGTCTAACTTTAATCCATATTTTACTTTTAAAACTTTTGCTCAACCATAACCCTAATCCTTCAGGTTTGAGTTTTTAATACACACAACATACTTGCACATGCATGTGATCAATAATTAACACAACTAACTCCACAAAACTATTACTTTTATAAATTTTGAAGTTACTAAAAATAGAAGTTATTACTATTTATGAGAAATTTAATTTACATTGTTGGTGATAAAGAACATACTACAAATTTAGATTGTGATCTAAAAATCTAGCCGATCCTATCCCATGTCAAGCTATATATAGAAGTGTTCAAAATAAGAGGCCTTAACTAGAGAATGGGACCTGGCCATGCAATTCTTTAGAAGGCTTCTAATGCTTCAATCTGTATTTATATTTATGGCCAACTCCATGACCAAGCAGTAAGCAATATGTAGTACATGAACAAGAATTCATAAAAAATAAGAGCACATGTTGCACCACCTTAAATGTGCAATTTTTTTATTATTGATATAATAGAAAAGTGGGTAATTTTTTTGTTGGAATATTGTTACTTCATGAAAATCATCAGAAGAAGATGCGTATTGTTTTACTCATTTCAATCTTGAACTTGGAAGGACGCCTGATACGCTCAACTCCTGATTTTTTCAAATTTACAAGCAGCTCTGATTGGATATCCATCACATCTGAATAGCTCTGATCAACGTGTGGTCCACCGAGTTGGTCTCCGTTTCTAATAGGGCCGAATTGCTGGGGAAAAAAAATGATATAAACCATCTATTGTCTGTCCATTGATATCCATTTTTTTAAACTACTCTGCATTCAACTATTAATACAAATATGTGCCACCTAACCACGATCAACAAGGCATTTTTAAGCAAGGAAATATTATCAGATTAGCGATGGGATTATTCGACAATGTTCCAGTCAGTCCATCGATTGATTACCATCAGCACATTGGTAGAGGATTTCCCATGTGTTGGACAACGTGCACTAGCGCCACGGATTAGTTGCCAACCGGGTTCAGTTCGGTACCCGACCCCATCACTAATCGGGTTCGGATTGGGCTCAACCCGGGTTTACTTTTTTAAAGATTTTCACAGCCCAACCTTAGGTTCGGGCTGAACCCGAGCCCATGCAAACCGTTTATTACCGGTGATTTCAGTTTCTTAATTTGGTTTTTATTGATTTCCCTATTTTTTTTTAACTTGGCCACATAGTTTTTTATTATTGGCCATAATTACCTCAACTAATATATATATATATATATAGCATTTTCATATCCTTATATATAAGGATATTGAATTTGGTGCAGTACTGCTTTGTCTAACGTGATATTTATATAACCTCAATTAATTTACTCTTTCACATCATTAAATATACTTCTAATCATTACCTTCTATTTTTTCATTTAAAAAATTCATTTATTTTACCTTTATTTACTTTGTAATATGCATTTCCTCTTGTTTTGCCCATGCTACTCTGAACCTTTTTATACAATTTTATATTCCCTCTTTTTAAATGTATATTCAAACGAGGAATAAAAAACAGTTAGCAATCACTGCTGTACCAAACGTAGAGCATTAATCAAAAGCTGTGATGTGGAACATGATACCTTTTGTCTGGCCCATCGCCTCCGTTTGAAACAGCAGCAGCTGCTATTGTCGCCTTCTGTCGAATCTTACATGCTTGCCTACTTAGGAGGAGGCATGTTGCATTCTCAATAAGGACGGATCGGAAACCAGATATATATCATTGACAGAGAGTCGCATAAATTGCATTCGCTTTACATTTAATTCCATTCTAGAGTATCATATTAATCTCCATATATCTGATGATCAAGCTAGGTTGTTGGTCATTTGGACGGCCTTATCAAATCGATCTCTGGTAAAGAAATAAATACCAATTACTCTCGACTAAAGGCTTGGATCAAAGGATTTAATTAGTGTTGCCCTGCATTTTCCATTCATAAGTGGCTTCTCATAAGGTGGGAAAGCTATGGTGCATGCACAAAGAGCTCCCCATTTTCATGACACGCTCCCAAAATAGGCCAATGGAAAACATCAGCTGTGATTGGAATGACAGTATATATTTGGACCTTTTCTAGGAGTCTCACTGTCTTAGGTTGATGGTTTTATACCCCTTTCAATTAGGTTTTACAGCATCATATACGAAACTGAGCACCATTGGAGTTAAACAGGCATGCTGCAAGTTTTCTCAATGGACAAAGCATCCCTTTTCTCACCTCTTGTAGGGTGAGGAAAGGGATGCATTAACAATGTATTGATAGCAACTTTAACTGTGGAGAAAATTGCTATCTAATGGCTAAGTATGTATGTGGACAATCAACAGTGGCACATCGATCTTGGCTATCCAGGTCATTTATCATACGATGCTAGTTCGACCACATACCCAGGATAAACTCTAAGAAAGGGACTTAACCTTAAAGTAAATATTTTCTCCATATTTTTTCTATTCCTATCTTTTTTAACTAATATTTTATTTTTCATCATTGATTACTCTTATATATTTAAAATCTTTTCTTTTCATTAATTATCCTTCTTTCATATCATTACTGTATTCCACCTTTATTCAATTGCAACATTTGGTCATATTCTATTTTCCACATTTATCATTCGACCTTTTCACAATCAAAATGCACTTTCATCCTAACTTTAGGATAAGCTTTTGAAATGATTGAAGAGATTGGAATTTTATTGAACCGACCAAACTTATATATTGACAATATACAGTAACAACCCTATAAAAAGCATATATGGTACATGTCTAGCATACACACACGTGGTTCAAGCCAGGCGGTTGGATGACGCCCTATCTACATATCGTTCCCATGTTTTGTTCATGGTGGCATGCATAAACATGTGATCCAAATCCGGCTTAACCATGTCAAACATTAAATCACACGATGCAACAGTTTGGGTGGCAGGATCTGGGACCTGATACACATAGGTGCATTGGGCAGGCCAGCCCACATTAATGGTATTTGGCCATGGCCACCTGCCTCCTTCTCCTTATCCTTCTTATCCATTTCCTCTTCACGCGAGATGCTAACAATTTCTGTGTAGCCAATTTTCTTTCTGAGTTTCTTGGTAAAGATGATCGAATCGACTCCATTGCCAACAACTACAATCTGGTGCATATCTTCGCTTGCTAATGAAGCTGATATAACCCCTGAGACACCCATAATGAATAGAACTTTTATGTATGTGGAAATTCATGTGGAATTTGTTGTTTCTTTGCAACCCAAAAAAGAGAAAAACGGTAATATAACTTTGTTCTACTTTCTTTTTCTTTTCTTTTATAATCTCTTCTTTGATGCTTCTTTTATAGATTCCAGTTTTATATCTCAGAAAACACACCCAAAAGACAAAGTATTCTATATCCGAATTCCAAAGCACAAATCTGAGCAATTATAATGAGCATGCGCATCGCAGGATTGATCCAGTCGTGTACTTCTGTTGGTAGTTTTTGGACGTAGAGGGTAAAGGGAGAGACGGTTCCGAAACCTTGGGGTAAATATTGTTAGTAAAAATAAAATATGATTTTATCCATTAAATAAATAAAGTTTGAGATAGATATGCTTTTTCGAAATGGTATATTCAAGAGACAGATAATTGGTCCAGTTCCATCATCATGTAAGCCAATCAATTTTTTTCCATAACTGATTGAGCTGCTCTTAGCCGATGGGCACCAACCCCACAAAACTTATAACTATTTGATAAAGATCATTGATCATACACGATCCTAAAGAACTTCTTTCGTTCATACCTTCTAAATTTGAATTAGCAAAAATAAATTAGCAAATACGACGAGCCACCCACCTCGATTAAAAATAAATAAATCTAACCAATGTTACTAAGTCGTATTTGCTATGACTCACTTAAATTTTCAATCAAGTTGATTTTTGGGATTATAAAAAATATTTTTGAAGTAAAGTACTAAAATTGATTGGGGTCTTAAATATCAGTGTGTTAAACATGAAGAGGGTACACTGACTAATTTTTAGTAGAAAAATAAAAGATATATGGAGAGGGGAATTTTTTTGCACAATATATGCTCATGATTCCAACATTTGGCACTTCCAATATGAATAGTCAACCTAGTTCTCCTACAACCATGGTTTAGTTAGGCCTACATAGTCCATTCTTAAATCTAATACACAGATGCGATTTTCCGATGGGAATAGTTGGAATCGGACGACCACGGTTGAAAGTTTCGCATGCATGGCACATGGAACCATAACCATATGCTACTTATGCTATTGATCTCATTCACAGCATGCACTAACCATGACAAACTAGTATCTTTGTCTCATGGTGTGGCCTACTTAATTGTTGCACCACTCTGATTTTTGGCTCATTAGAAGATCATGGGTTTTGCACTTACTGGGACCACAAATAAAATTGTAAATTATTCATGTCGATTCTCGGAACCATCTTTGGCTGTTGCAAATCCACTATTCAGTTAGACCGAAAAATCAGAAGTCATCAAATTCAAGTACGAAAATAAATCACCTACAAGTCTAATGAAGAAAAGTATGACTATTTAAGGAGGAATTTTGTGCTAGGCCCTAAACCATAAACCTTAAATTTGCATGGGCAACACAAGAATTGGACCTTTCAAGGTGTCATCTACCCCAAAAGATGGAAGTTTTGGGGTTAATAGGCCAAACTCACTTAAAAAAAACAGAGACCACCAAAATACTACCTTCATTCTTCTTTGATAGGGAGGGCCAACCAAGGTCAGATGCAGCTATATGCGACAGGTAATAAGGCTTTCCGGGCAAGGTGCAATCAACGATTCTACCACCTATGTCACATCCTTCCGAGTTAGGAAGTCCTATGCAACCTCTATTTATGGGCGTTCGGGAACAACAAGCTATTTTCATTCAACGAAGGCTACGAAATTAGATTGACCATTTTTCTTTAAA
This sequence comes from Pouteria campechiana, assembly GCA_036873735.1. NCBI lineage: Eukaryota > Viridiplantae > Streptophyta > Magnoliopsida > Ericales > Sapotaceae > Pouteria > Pouteria campechiana. The sequence continues at coordinate 2,901 of JAYJMB010059372.1, read as the reverse complement.
AAAGGGGAGTCAGTAGAGATGGATGGTTGATGCTTTGATGGTGACCATATGACTACGCTTGTGACTTTTCACAAGTAGAGATTAATCTCCACATGGTTCCAATTCAACTGAGATTTGCAATTACGCAAAAATCATTTGACCTGGTCATTGAAAGCTACATGACAAAGTCCTCCAAATAAGGCCATATATTGACTAGATTATCCTAGTGAAGACATGGCACATGAATAATTGATAAATCCCTGCTTTCAACCTTTCATTTTGAAGATAGGCAATCTTAGAGAAAAAATGGCAATCGGATAATTCATACAACTCTTTCATACTTCGTTTTCAAGTTTGAAAAAGTCTCAAAACGTTGCAATTGTATTTTTCTTTGTAGAAGATTCTGTTGGGAGTAGGAGTGTACATTACTTACTGTCCTATGACCTTCTCTCCTCCATCAGTCCTCACGTGTACACTTGCTGTATGTGTTCGACGAATCTAGACTGTCCAAATAAGTAAGCAAGGCTTATTGATGTTTCAGGACCCAAAATTATTATTATTCAAAAATGGATATGAACCACGATTTGGTGGCTACAAGTTGAATGTTTAACAAATGTGGTCGATATATGCTATTCCATAGTTTTAAATTCATCATCCTGAAATAGTGATGGTCCACATGAACAGATTATAATTCTTTTGATTCTAGAGGTCCAAACTCGGTCAATTGAGGATAAGAACTCAACATTGCCAAGCGGGTCAAAACAGGATTATGAAAGACGTACATATAAACCTTCCTATCTTCATTAATTGTCCTCATGTGCCTACCCAAACATTGATTTCTTTGGGCAAGTTAATTAATCAAAAAACTTTAATTAAAACTTGAATGACATGGTTCGCTTTTGAGCTCTGCTAGCATCAGCCACGTCAAACTTGCATTTGAAAAGAAGTAAAAATAGGTGCAGACCTTAGGTAGATGAAGATACACGATAAACATGGGATTAGTCCAAAATGTATGTGGTGTCAAAATCTATTTCAAATGTTCATGTTAATTATATATTAATCTTTAACTCGTTTTCAAGTTCTAACTTATTGTATTTTTGAGCCTATCTCTTACTAAACCCAAGGCAACTACTGAGTGAAATATAAGTCGATTCTAGCTCATACAAAGCCTCAGTTTCAACTCAACAAACTTCGAAAGGTTAATACCAATCGATACCTGTTACTACAGTGCACTTGACGGAAAATCTTAAGCATTTAACCAAGAAATATGATCATGAGGTCCGTGCCATATATAATGTTATTGGTAAGATTAAAGATTTTACTTAAAACCTTAAATATAGAAGCCCAAATCCAAAAGTATTGAAATTGATGAGTTGGATGATCTCTTTAAACTGTTTTCTCACAACGACCAGACGATTGCCATTTCCAACTAATTTTTGAAACACAATCAAAAGACTTTATAAAACCTTCCAACCTAGTTAAAACTCGAGTTTGGCCCAGACTCATCCATGTGTGGGCTTGCCCAGGAGCCCTCGAGCTATGCTTGAACTTGGAGCCAAAATAAAACTGACGAGTTTATTTATTCATTACAGTGTGTATAATATTATGACACATTTATATTATAAACATGTTTAGATAAAAGATCATTCAAAGTGAAACCCAACAGAGCCAACATGGGTTTGAATTTTGTACTGACTTTTGTTTTTAGAGATTTGTTACGTTGAACAGCCAGATTTACGTGGAACAAGTTCTGTTTGTGGAAGTTGAACAGAATCAAAGTCTCCACGCATGAGTCAACCAAAGGAGAATTGTATTGACGTACATAACAAGATGTTGGCACACCATGTATTGAGGGTCAATTTAACTGTGGACCTACGAAAGGGCTAATGAGGGCTAATCGCTAAGTATGCGTGTGGACAACTTCGACATTATGCCATAACGACCGAAATAATTAAAAAGCATGGCACATGTCTAGCAAACATGTGGTTAAGGTTCAGGTCAGGCAGTTGGACGCAATTAATCTCATCTTTCCCGTGTTGTTCATGGTGGCACGAACACATGATCCAAATCCCACTTAACCATATGTCAGACATTAATTCAAGATGCAGCAGTTTGGAGTGGCAGGATCGTCGAGCTGCTGCTGATGTACACACATTGGTGCACTGGGTTGGACAGCCCAGAAAGAGGGTGTTTGTCCATGGCCACCTGCAGGAGGCTCCTCTCCAGACGAGATGTTAACAATTTCAGTGTAGCCAATTTTCTTTCTGAGTTTCTTGGTTAAGATGACTGAATCGATTCCGTTGCCCATGACTACAATCTGGTTCATATCTTCACCTGCTAATGAGGCTGACATAACTCCTGAGACAACCATAATCAACAACCACACTAGCTGTTAATTTCTGTACGAACTTTTATGTGTGGAAACCATAACCATCTAATTTATGTTAAGTTGTCCACAAGACTATTTCATGATGGCTTTCTTGAACTACTTCGCTGAAATTAGAAGAAATATTTTATTAAAATGTTTAAAGAAAAATTTATTCTTTAAATAAAAAATTTCCAGCCTGTTTATAATATAATAAGCCGGGCTTCAAAGTTTCAAAAATGCAAAGGCCTATGTAAGAGTGTGTGTGTGTGTGTGTGTGTGTGTGTGTGTGTGTAAGGGTGATAAACATAATTGTTGCACTAATCTGATTTTTGGCCTATTAGAAGATGATGGGTTTGCACTTACTGGGACCACAAATAAAATTGGAAATTAAGCTTATTGTATGAAGACGGCATGTTGGAGGAAATTAAATGAAAGCTAAGAGTTTTACCTTGTTGGCCAACTACAATCTGCAGGGCTCTAGATCGGCACTTCGGATTATTCATGTCAACCCTCAGAACTATCCTTTGCTGTAGCAAATCCACCGTTCAGTTAGA
>JAYJMB010059361.1:0-26809 GCA_036873735.1 Pouteria campechiana | reverse complement strand
TTATTTTTGGATTTCTAAGATGCATTGTACTTTTCCTTTTAATCAAGGGTTTTCTCCCATTGTGGAGATGTAATTAGAACCACTTGTAGTCTGGGATGTGAACTTATAATTTTTCTGATGTACACAGTAAGTGTAATTAATCGAGGATAATCAATAAAACTGTGAAACTTAATTGAGTCATTCCAAAAATGACAAATCTTATAATATTGTTCCATTTATTATTTTCTCCTCTTTTTATACTTGTTACACGTAGTCAACATAAAAGTTTTATGCCTTGAAGTTAGATATCCACCATATCAAGAATCATTTGATTTGGATTGAAATGTGGAAGTTACGGTCAAAAAATTGCAACTATATTTGACTTGAAATCTGCCGACAAAAATTTCATAGGTACAAAAAGTGTTGTCACTTGTAGTATACTTTTGGAATATTTTTGGGATTATTTGGAAAGCATGTTCAACATAAAAGTTGTAAATATTGGAGTATGTTTCCAATACATCAAGAATCATATGCTTCTGAGATTGTATGAGGAAGTTATGATCCAAATAGTCAATACATCTTTGGTGGATAGCAACTTGGCACCGGCGGCACTAGATTTTTCCCTTTGTGCGTGTGGCATTTTCTTCCCCATTTATACACTATAAGACCTCATTTTGGGGAGGTTTTTGGGAGTCTTTGGAATCAAGGTTTTTGGGGGCTTCTCTTGGAGACTCATTTGGATGTAATGGGAAGGAGAGTTTTGCAAGAGAAGAGAAGCAAGGGAGCAAGAGAGAAAATCAAGTTCTGCAAAATTTCATGTTTATGAAGGGTGTTCCTTTTTTTTTTCTTCCATGAACTAGCTTCTCCTTCTAGGGTGAAGATGTAGCTATTTTAGATACTCTTTGTAATTGGGATTGTTAGTTTATCAATGCAATTTCATCTTATTTCATTTGCTGTATTTATTGCAATCATTTGATTTGCGTAATTGCTTGATCACCAATTTCATGAATGAGATTGATTATTTGTGCATAGTTAGGGTACACACCATATGATAAACCATAAGCTCCTTTTAATGGACAGTATAGACAGTTATGGTATGAACCTTATGCTAAACCAATCTATTTGGTTCATTTAGTTCTTCGTCTTAATGGGTTTTCACCTCAATTATGCTACACACCATAGGTAATTGGAACATGTGAAAGTAATTGATTTAAACTCACACACTTAACAGTAATAATCATATATTTGATGGAATGAACCTGAGACAATGTATTGAATTCAACATTCCAACAATATAGATATCATTGAGTAGTGAAATTGGATCTCTAGACTCTTATAATCTGTTAATCTGTTCTACATTATGCACTTCCATTGTCTTTCATTATTTCACTTAATACTTAGGTCTATTTAGCATCCATTACATCTTTTTAAGATAACATTAGTTTAGTGACTAGATATAATTGAATTAGTTTGATAGTTCTTTGTGGGATCGACCCTTGCATTGCACACTATCCTGCTATACACTTGTGCACTTACGAGGAATTATAATTTGAATCATCAAGTTTTTGGCATCGTTATCAAGGTACTATTCCAAATTGATGTGATTAATTTAGTTACAAATTTTTTATTTTAGGGTTGTATTGTGTTTAGGATTTTTAGTTGTTTGATTTTCTTTCTTTTTGTTGAGTTGTAATTTCAAGGAAGAAGAATAGATGGGAGAATACATGAAAAATAGGGTGGCTCAACAAGCACAATAGTTAATGAAAGAGTTTGCATGCCCTATCATTAGATTATCGCCTTCATGCATTGTTTTAAATGATAATGCTAGGAGCTATGAATTAAAGCATATACACTTTGACATGCTTCCTTCTTTTTATGGTTTTGTTGCCGAAAATCCCTTAACATTAATGTGTAATTTTTCTAAGCTATCCAAACTTTTCCTTTGCAGGGACTAACTAAGGATCAACCACGTATGAGATGCTTTCCATACACCTTGGAAGATGCAACTAAAACCTAGTTTATGACATTGGCTCCTAGTTCACTTACCACATGGTATGTAGTTTATAATAAATTCATTAATAAATTTTATTCGCATGCTAAAATAGCAAAACTAAGAGGTAAGATAGCAACTTTTGCTTAATTGGAAGGTGAGGCATTTTATTAAGCTTGGGAAAGATTTAGAATGCTATTAAATCAATGTTCTCACCATTGTATTCCTTTAGAGTTGCTAACTCAATTTTTCTATGATGGATTGACACAACCATGCCAAGCTATGGTTGACAATACTGTAGGAGGAGCCATGGGTGAGAAGACCCCAGAGGAAGCATATGAACTATATGAGATGCTTGGAGCAAACTCACAATAGATGAGTGTTAGAGGTAAGTCCTTAGGAATGTATGAATTGAATTTTCACACTGAGCTTTCTATGCAGATGTCGAAGCTTGCCAAGCAAATGAATATGATGTGATCCATGGTGATGAACTAGCAATAACCAATTCTCACTAAGTGGTGTGATATTTCTATTATAAAAGGAGGGATTCTGATTTTAGAGAATTGTAGATACTCTTCCAAGTGTAAAATGATGCCAAGCTACCTCTAGAAGAAGAGGATGTGAATGTACTTCATTTAGGGAAGCCCTTGTTCTTAAAATTATTTCATTATTTCACATTGATTACAATGCTAGCTTAAATTGGGAGGTGTTTTGGGATTTGCATTCATGTGCATTCAGTTTTTGATTTTTGTTCTTAATTTAGGTATAATTTTCTTGATCTACACATTTTGAAAACTTAGCTGAAGAATGTGTTAACATGATGAAACTGAATAGGTTAAATTCTCTCTTAATGATCAGTAACATATGTTTAGTTTTTTATTACCATTGTACATGATTTAGAATGAAGGATAGATCTTACCTTGTGATTCATTGATTTTTGTGATAAATTCTTCTTTTTCATGAATGAAGAAAAATTTTTGAGCACCTTATGCTATGATCATGTAAAGTGTATGCTGATGAGTTGATGTTAATGTGAATTTACTGACTTATTTTGGTTGACCTAAGCATGCTAGAACTTGTTTGATTATCTCTTAAGGCGAAATCCTAGAATACATATTTACTTGGAAGTGATTTAGACATTCTTTGATCATTTTGAGCCTTTCAAGCTAACCTAGTACATTCATGTCACTAGTGTCCCCATTGAGCCTTACGAGAGAATGACATATGTAAAGCATGTGAAAAACCACCATTCTACTTTTCTTTCTTTAGCCTCATCGTTAAACCCTTTTTAGCTTGAAAAACCATATTTGACCTATTAAGAGACATATTTTATGCTCATAATTGTTTGAGAGATGTGAGTGAAGCAAAAGAAGATAAGTTTTGGGGAATTGAAAAGAAAAATGCAAAAGGAAAAGAAAAGGGACAAAAAGAAAGAATTTGTAAGGATTCATCTTTCAATTGGGGGAGATCACATCCCAATTAACTCAAAAGGAAATAATTTTGGGGCTATGGTAGTAATATAGCCCATAAAAAGAAAGAGAAGAGCAAATAAAAAGTTAAGAGAATAAATATTCATGTAAAATTCAGTTATGATCTCTTACCTTGTGAATCATTCTTTCTTTTCTTTGTTAGCTAAACCCAAGGCCCCATTACAAGCTTGACAAAGACATATTGATCCAAGTGAACTAAGTTATCTACATTAGTGGAAAAGGATCATGAAAAGCAAGCTTATGGAGTATTTTGTGAAGCTCATTAAAGCCACTAGATTGCATACCATTGATTGAAAAGCATGTATGTAACATGAGCATGACAAAGCATACACACATTTTCACTTCATGAAGAGATTGATGATGCATGAGAATCATGAGATTGCTTGGCTAGTGTTGTGAATGTTTTTTGAGTTGTGTCCATGAGTAATTTGTCTGGCATGTTACTAATTGATTGAGAGAGGTTATCCTAAATGGTTCTAGATTTCATTTTTTTTGCTCGAGGATGAGATAAAGCTAAGTTTTGGGGTATTTGATGAGCTCATGATATAACATATTTTATTACCTAAATTCACATGTGTTTTGGATCCTCTTTTAATGTAAATGTAGTGGATTTCAATAAATCTGCACTTAATTTGGTTATTACTTGATAAGTAAATTCTATTTTAATTTAGTATGTTTATTTATAGATAATTAAGTAAAAGAAATGGAAAAAAATATGGAGATAAATATGGAGAAAATAAAGATAAGGAATGTCCAAGTTGGAGAAAGTAGCATCTTTGTGGAGAAAAATGTGGACAACAATCTGGCGCTGCCGGCCCCAAATTTAGGGCCACCGGTGCCACTTTGAGGCCATTTTTGTATATATTTGCAAACTAAATCAACTCATGTAGTCAACATGCAAGTTTTATCCCTTGAAGTTAGTTATCCAAAATGTCAAGAATCATAGGATTTGGAGTTGAAATGTGGAAGTCATGGTAAAACAATTGCAACTGTCAATTGCTTCAAATCTGTCGACAGAAATTTTAGAGGTGCAGAAAGTGGTATCACTTGTAGTATAGTTTTGGAATATTTTTAGGATGATTTGGAAAATATGTTTAACATAAAAGTTGTAGATATTGAAGTTATCTTTCTAATGCATCTCTGGTTGACAGCAACCTGGGGCCAACGGTGCCAGATTTCCCCCCTTCGTGCATGTAGCTTTTTCTCCCCTATTTATGCACTATAAAACCTCATTTTGGGGAGGTTTTTGGGAGTCTTTGGAATCATGATTTTTGGAGGCTTTTGGGGCTTCTCTTAGAGGTTTATTTGGATGCAAGGGGAAGGAGAGTCTTGTAAGAGAAGAGAAGCAAGGGAGTAAGAGAGGAGATCAAGTTCTGCAAAATTCCATGTTTATGAAAGGAGTTTCCTCTTCTTTTTCTTCCATGAACTATTTCATCTTCTAGGGTCAAGATGTAGCTTTCTTAGATATTCTTTATAATTGGAATTGTTGGTTTATCAATGCAATTTCATCTTGTTTCATTTATTGTGTTTATTGCAATTATTTGCTTTGTGTAATTGCTCGATCACCAATTTGATGAATGAGATTGATTGTTTGTGCATGGTTAGGGTTTACACCATATGCTAAACCATGAGCTCCCTTGAATGAAAAGTATAGATGGTTATCGTATGAACCTTATGCTAAACCAATCTATTTGGTTCATTTAGTTCTTCGCCTTAATGGGTTTTCACCTCAATTATGCTACACACCATAGGTAATTGGAACATGTGAAAATAATTGATTTAAACTCACACACCTAATGATAATAATCATATATTTGATGGAATGAACCCGAGATAATGTATTGAATTCAACATTCCGACAACATAGATATCATTGAGTGGTGAAATTGGATCTCTAAACTCTTATAATCTGTTAATCTCTTCTACATTATGCACTTCCATTGTCTTTCGTTATTTTGCTTAATACTTAGGTTTTTTTAGCATCCATTACATCTTTTAGGATAGCATTAGTGTAGTGATTAGATATAATTGAATTAGTTTGACAGTTCTCTATGGAATCAACCCTTGCATTGCACACTATCCTGCTATATACTCATGCACTTGTGAGGAATTATAATTTGAACCATCCCTTCCCCTCTTCTAAAATGTGTATTAGTTTTCTAGTTAACCTGAAAACCAGTGAGTTTATCGTGAGCTCAGGAAAATCACATTGTATGAGTTATTAGTGAGCTTTGAAAAACTATCAAGTTTACTAGTGATCTTCGAAACTAGTGAATTTCTTGGTGAGCTCATAAAAAGTAGAAGAGTGCTATGAGCACTATGTTTATGCCCCCTAGAGTTGAGATCTATAAGAGTGTTAGGAACATTGTTTATGGCCCCTAGAGTTGGAATCTAGAAGAGTGCTGGGAGCACTATTATAATTCTATTATATAGGATATAGTGGAACTCAAGACAAAATGAATGTGTGCCTTTGGAAGAGTGTGTTGGCCCCATGGAGTAGATAGCTCAAGAGGGGAGGGGAAAATTGAGCATATAAAATTATGGCCAAATAAAAATTAATGTGCTAAGAAGAAGTGATATTGTAATGCATATGCGATTTTCATAGTTGTTTGCATTCTTATGATGTCTACCTTATGCACATATTCCACTTTCCTTAACTATTCTTTTTTCCAGCAAGTTATCATGTGTGTGTGAAGATGTATGTGATAATGTCATGCAAAGTGAAAGTAATCAAGCAAGCAATACACAACAATTTTTATAGTAGTTCGGGAATCTCATCCCTACATCCACTCTTCCAAGAGCACACACTCATTGTGCCTTGGGTTCTACTATATCCCATATAATGGAATTACACTAGTACTCCCAACACTCTTTTAGATTCTGGCTCAAGAGGGCATAAATAGTATTCCTAATACTCTTCTAGATTCCAACTCTAGGGGGCATAAAAGTAGTGCTCCCCGCACTTTTCTAGTTTTCACGAGCTCACTAGAAAACTCATTGGTTTTGAAGATCACTAGCAAACTTATTGGTTTTCTTGAGCTAATCAACAACTCATACAATGTTACTTTTCTGAGCTCACCACAAACTCATATAGCTGATTTACAACACTCATTTTGCATATTACTTTGCCTCTTATATTAGGCCGATTTGTAAAGAGTTTAAGCACATATATATATGATTACTCATTGAGCGCATTAGATATCAATTATCAAAAAATATGATTAAGATAGATCTTTCTGGTTCTTCATTTATCAGTGCAAAGGAGATTGATTATCTAAGAGGAAGCATTGTCTAATCGAGAGAAGTTACTCATTTAAGCTCTATTCTCATTTTTCTCTTAGTTTGCTCAACCTTCTTTGTTAACACTAAACTATCTTTATATTGCTTCAGAAATTTTTGTCCATTGGAGATAGTTGGCTTTCTTTGAAAGTCAGATTTTAGCAAACAACAAATAAAGACTTTTCTATATGACTGACTCTTTCACTGTTTTGGAAAGATGCTCATTAAGCTTAAAGGGATGTAGCCTCTGAGAGTACAAATCTCAGAGTAAAGATTCCTTTTCTTTGAATTTCTTTCCATCTTTAGCTAAGCTTGATTTGTCCAATTTGTTTAATAGAATTTGCTTTGAATGAAAGCTTGACCGGAGAGTGTAGTTAGTAATGTCTGGTATAAGCAGCTTCTACTTATCATGATATGCTATAGATATTTAGCCATAGTTTGTCTAAGGACTTCATTTGATCAAGTCCTAGATTATCTCTTGTAAGTAATAGATAAATTAATTCTGAGTAGATCCACATAAAGAGACAACTTAGTCTTTGTAAATTTGTTTGAGATCATTGCAACAATTTTACTTCATCTTCTAGTTTGTCTATTATAAGTGACAGACAAATTGTAGTGGCACAAGCAAAGTTCTTCTCTTTACTATTCATCAGATGAAGTAGCTTTATCTATCGGTTTGTCTATTGTAAATAATAGAAGACTCTTGTTGGCTCAAAACAGGCTTCTTCTTAGTAAATAAAATGATTTTGTCTATTGATTTGTTTGTAGAAAGCTATAGACGAATTTGTAAGGCTTAGACGAAGTTCTTCAACTAGCTCATCTGTCAGTTTGTCTATCATAAGTAATAGACAAATTGATGAGCTGCAGACAAATCATTTTTCTAGCAGGTCATCTATTTGTTTGTTTGTTACAAGTAACAGATGGTTCATATTGTTGTGTGGACAAATCATTTCTTCAGTAGGTCGTCTAATGTTTTATCTGTTACAAGTGACAGATGAACTTCCAGATAAAGATGAGAGACAAAGTTGTTCATCTATGGTTGTTGTGCCACTTCTTCATCATCTTTTGTATCTTCTGTAGAGGATTGCAGAAAAGTTCCTTGATCTTCTTTCAGTCTCAGTTAGACTTTATTTGAGGGACAAATGCTTGAATAATTCAACTTCATTCTTAGATCTTCATTTGTCTGAGTTCAACTTTGTTTTATCTCTGCTTCTGCAAACTGAATTCGTCTTTATGTTGTGGATGGATATTGAGTACAAGTGGTTTATCTAGACTTGTCCATGGAATGATTTGTTTCAATCTGTCTGAGGCAAATGCTATTTGATACTGATTTTATTTGTGAGAGTTATATTTGATCACTCATTGAGGCATGAACTTCATAGATTCAGTGTCATTCTTTCTAAGCATTCTTGTCTTCTTTCGATCAGTGGATCTTTCTTGCTAATGTTTTCTCTATATACGCTATTCACTCCATTGAGTTATTTCCCTGTATATTTATATATGTTTCTACAAAGCTTAGGAACACAATTATCAATACCATAAGTGTTTACTCATATGTTGTTGTTCATCATCAAAACCTAGTTGTTTGCCATATATACCCTTTGGTTCAACATTCTCCCCCTTTTAATGATAATAAAACATTTGAGTGAAATACTTTCTAGGAGAGTAAAAATATTCATAAGTGCAAATACACATGAATTTATGGCTCCCCTAACTTAGTGCACATTTTTTAGTTTAGCTCATTTAGCTTTGGCTTATCTAGCTTCCCCTAAATAGATACAACATTTTACTCTCTACTTACCTAATTTCACTCCAAGTTTTCACTATATTTTCTCCCCCTTTTTGTCAAAATAAAAAAGGTAAAACCTAAAAGAGGAATAGAGGTTTGACATTTTAAGGGATGATAACCAAAAAGAATATAACCAAAAATAATTTCATTAATGTGAGAAATATACAATATATGATAAAATAAATCAATGTCCTCAAATCAGAGCAAAGTTTTGAAATGACTTCATAACCTTTAAGATATGATGGACAAGTTTAATTTGCCTAATATAGTTAGGATTGATGGTTCAAATTATAAATCCTTGCAAATGCATAAGTGTATAGTAGTATAGTGTGCAATGTAAGAGTCAATCCCATATGGGACTATCAAAATGATTCAAGTAACTCTAGTTACTAACTAACACTATCCTGAAAAGAGTGGTGATGCAAAATAAATCTAAATATTAAGTAAAATAATGGAAAACAATGGAAGTGTATAATGTAGAAGAGATTAAAAGGCTATAAGAGTCTAGGGATCCGATTTCACCACTCAATGACGTCAATGCTATTGGGATGTTGGATTCCATTAATTATTTTGGGTTCATTCTATCAAATGTGAGATTATTACTGTTAGGTGTGAGGGTTTAAATCAAGTATTTGTACTCATTCCAAATACCTATAGTGTATAGCATAATTGAGGTGAAAACCCATTAAGACTAAGAACTTAAAGAACCAAATAGATTAGTTTAGCATAAGGTGTATACCATAAATATCTATCCTTTGCATTCAAGTGAGCTAGTGGTTTAGCATATGGTGTCTACTTTAACCATTTTCTCAAAAAAATCAATCTCATTCATGAAATTGATGATCAAGTAATTAAATGAATCAAATGATTACAATAAGCATAATGAATCAAACAAGATGAAGTTTCATTGATAAACAACAATCCCAATCAAAAAAACTTATCAAAGAAGGTTACATCTTCACACTAGAAAGAGAAAACTAGTTCATGATAGAAGAAGAAGAAGAAACTCCCTTCATTAAACTCCAATTTTGTAGAACTTTCATCTCCTCTTGTTCCCTTGCCTCTCTTCTCTTGCAAAAATCTCCTTCCTCTTGCCTCTAAAGGAGCCTCCAAGAGCAACCCCAAAAGTCCCCAAAAACCCTAGCTAAAGACTCCATCACTTCCCCCAAAAATGGGTCTTAATAGTGCCCAAAAGGGGGCTGAATTTCCACACAAGTGAAGGGGAAGAAGTGCCAAGTTGCGATCTAGAAATCCAAGCTGCGACTTGGAAATTGTTGTCTCCACAAACTGCCTTGAATGAGATTTGATGCTGTGGCTTGGAATTTGACACCATGGCCTAGAATATGCTGATTGTAAAATGCATTTGAAGTGGGGTTTGATGCTGAGGCCTGGAATTCCAAGCCGCGGCCTGGAATTTGATTTCCTAGAGATGCGTTCACTATTTTGACCATAACTTTCTCATTTGAACTCAGAATTATATGATTCTTATTGCATTGGTGAGATAAATTTGAAGATATACAATTATTATGTTGAATATATTTTTCAAATAATCTTTTAACTACATCAAATTGAGCCACAAGTGATACAATGTTCTGCACATCCAAAACTGGATTAACTTCAAAGATAGTTATAGTGTTATGGTCATAACGTCCACATAGAATATTGGAATCACTTCAGTCTTACTTCATTTGAAACATAATTCAAATTTCTAAACTTTCATGTTGACCATATCTTCCAATTAATCCTTTAAGTATGCCAAAATATGACTACAAGTGATACCATTGTCTGCATCTCTAAAATTTCTATCAATAGGATTGAAGTTTGAGACAATTGAAATGTTTTGGCCATAACACCCATGTTTCAACTCCAAAAATCCTATGATTTTGGATTCTGTGACAGATAACTTGAGTTGAAACTATGGCTTGGAATTCCAAGCCGTGGCTTATAAGTTGTTGTCCATTCAAATTATTCATTTTTCATCCCCTTGTTCATCAATCCAAACTCCACTACTTTGCTTCTTTCTCCCCCTTGATGTCTTCCATATTTTCTTAACTTAATTATCTTCAAGTAGACATAATAAATCAACATAAAATTCCCATATCAAGTAATAAGTAGACTAAGTGCAGATTCATTAGAAAGTGATTATAAACATATATGAATTTAGGTATTAAAATATGGTATAATGTGAGCTCATCAAGGATCCATTAGTATTGGATGAGAAAAAGGTAGTCCTTGAGCCTGTGCCTCTTTGTTAGCAGTTTTCCATCTCACATAAAGGACATGAGTCAACATGAAGGGATCTGGAGCTATTTCAGGATTGAAAATGAGTTTGATGCTTGCCTGATAATTATCATCTAATAGCTTTGGATATGGAGGATGCTTACCATGACAAATTACTATAGTATTAGCATCCATTTGATATCTGAGACTAGTATAAGTCATGGAGATTGAGCTGGGGGGAAGAGATTTAGAGGTAGCTACTTGAGTAATACTTATTGAGGGCCCAGAGACTAGAACTTTGATCCTTGTAGAAGGTTGAGGACTGGAAGAAGGTCGATGTGTTATAGAAGGAGATGGTTCAATAGAAGGAATAGTATTTAGTGATAGTTGAGAGAATTCATTTAGTATCTTATCAATGATTTTATCTCTATGTGGAAGAGGTTTGGGTTTGAAAGTTTTAATTGGACCCTTCATTATTATAATGTTGTCAAGATAATCTTGATCTTCAAATTTTGGAAAAGCAAGATCAGAAAGAGTGAAGGATTTATTTTGTGATTGAAAAGTGAAGGCAACCATTTAGTTTATTAATTGTTTATGTTCAATTTCTTCTAGGGTCATTTTAATTTTTGATTTTAAGGAATTGAAGAAATATGTTTTGGGAGTTTAGGGCACTAAAATTAAAATGTTTTAGATGAGGAAGGTATGACTTCTGGTGAAGTGGGTTGACTAATTTTTGATGGAGAGAGAGATAATTGAGAGGGGACTAGAGATAGAAGGGAGGATTTTAAAGTTTGAACAAGTTTGAATGAAGTGGACTGATTAACGGTTTATGGAGGTGAAGAGGGATTTTCTTGGGATGAATGTTTCTTGTAGATGGAGTTTAAAGATTTAAAGATTTTACTTATTGGAATTTTTAACTCATATATGAGAGACATAGAGTTACAATTAGGAAATTCTATTGGAGGATCTATGGTAATGGGGTGAGTGGAAGGTGGAGATTTGTGAGGTGTGTGATGTGGCAAGGATGGAGTAGGGGAGAAGTAAAGTGAATGATGAGATGGGGTAAGAGAAGAGTGAACTGAATGATGAGATGGAGAAGCTTGTGAGGAGTGAATATTCCTAGCTGGTGAGATAGGAGTTGGCTTCTTTTGACCTTTGATGGATTCAATTAGAGAGAATAGGGTGTCAATCTTTTTGTCTAATGAGTCCATTCTGAGGGTTCATACAAGCAGCAAATATTTCAATATTTTGGAGCCTGCTCTCAAGATTTTGTTGAATGTGTTGGGTTGGTGGAGATGGATGAGCAAGTCTGGAAGGAGATGGAATTGGACAGTGATGTAGAGACTTAGGATTTTGTGAAATATGTTGGATTTTTGGAGGTGAATGAGTAGGTCTGGGAGGAGATGGAATTGGACTATGGTGTGGAGAAGGTTCTACTGTAGCTGGTGCTTTTCTTTCTAGTGTTGTTGTTTCTTATGCTGTTGCTATGTCCATTTGCTCAAGTTCCTCATTTCTTCCTTCTTCTTCCTCTTCCTCTTCTTCTTCTTCTCTAACCCTTTTTGGTTGTCTTCACCATCTAGCTTTCTCAATAGCTATACCAATTGATGATATCGATACTCCTATCCTTTTCAGTGCTACTTCATCAACTATGTCTAAAATTTTAAACATCTTTGGAACTTCATATGATAAATCCACTTCTGCCTCACTCTCAATATTTGATCTATTGCCATTCCATAGGGCAAGGGATGCCTTGCTGATGATTTGATTTGATAGAGCTGTTCAGACATTGGTTTGGCCAGATCCAACTTATTCTTATATTTCAATGCCCAAAGAATATTTGCATCTTTCTCAAGAAACATTATCCATACTTCCAATCTTGGGATAAATTTTATTGTTTGGGATAAGTTAAGTAAGCCTAAGATTCACATCTAGATGCTTAGAATATAGATTCTTTACATTGTCACCAATAGACATCCCTGTCAGTTGTGAGAACTCTCTTCTAGGTGCTAGCCACTCAAACGCTTTTTTTCAACAAGAGAAAGATTCAAACACTATCTAATACTTTTAGTAGATAGATCTATCTCCTTGTCACCATTCCATGATTTCTTAAGCTTAGGGTTATAGTTGCAAAGGAGTATTCTCACCATTCTGGAATAACTTTCATCTTTGTGACTCATAAAAATTTTTCCATCCCTGAAAGCTTATACAATCACAGACCTTTAGCTTCATCTTTTCAAAAATTTTGAAATCAATGGTTCTACCCTTTAGCACCTCTCTATTAACATATTTATTCATATATTCTTGGTAACTTTGTTCATCATTTCAATAAGTTACCTCTAGATATTTGTTTTCTTTCACTTTGATTTTCTGAGATGCATGCAATTCCTCTTCCTCCTCTCTGTTCCTTTTCCCTCCAGATGTGGATGCTAGAGTTATCTATGTAGTTCTTGAATTTGTCATCTTGTTAATCGAGGTTTTAGGATTTTGAGGTGGAAGAGAGTGGGAGTTCTTGGCAGCGAGATAAGTAGAATAAAATGGCACCAAGAAGACAAGGAGTGAAGAGGGAGACAGTGATGATTTGAATAACCTTTTTCTAATGAGGGACTTTATCACTAACAGTGAATGAGAGAGTTGAGTGTAAGATGAGGTTAAAAGAAGGGTTTCTACGGTCAAACTTCTTGGGGTTTAGAAGAATTAGGTGGCTTCAGATGATCCTACAGACAAAGTGGTAACTTTGTTTGTGGGCTGATATGGGATGATGTAATTTTTTAATTAACTTTTGATCTAAGATAAGCTTGATTGTCTGAGAGCATGATATTGTGTGTGAGATTCACTTATGATTTGGATATTTTAATTTGTAAAAAATTTGAATGACTAATCTCTCATCTTTATATCATGTGTATAAGCAAAGCAATGAAGAGTATATAATTTGAAGCATGCATAAATGATTCAAAATGATATAAATTAAATTATTTGTAGACAACTCATTGTGCATGGCATTCAAAATGATATATTATTAATTTTGAAACAATCAAAGCTTGAAAGCAAATATAAATTTCTTGAAAGTTTGAGACTTTAGATTGGAAGGTTATCTCATTGTCTTGAATTGCTAAGATATTAAAAAATGCTTACTTGATTGTCTTTAGCTCCTTTGGATTTCTCATAATTTGATTCCTCTGATTTTTCTTGTTTCTTCAGCTCCTGCATAGAATCAATTGCTTGGGCTTGTTAGCTTTGTCACAAATAATTTCTCAAGTATCTTTAACAAAGCTACATATAGATATTCTATCAAACTTAGTGGGGGAAAAGAATTTTAAATTTTCAGAATCTATAATAGATATCATTAATGGATAAAAGTCTGCAAATAACTTGTCCCTAAGTAGAAGTATTGTGGAAAGATTTGGCCATGGGAGTCTCTTCACAAGTAAAATTCTGGTAGTCAAAATTAACTTGCAAAGCCTACTCTGATACCACTTGTTGGTCCTACATAGTAGATAGCTCAAAAGGGGAGGGGTGAATTGAGCACACAAAAATTATGGGCAAATAAAAATTAATATGCTAAGCGGAAGTGATATTGTAATACATGCGTGATTTTCATAGTTGTTCAACATTCTTATGATGTCTGCCTTATGCATAGATTCTGCTTTCCTTAGCTCTTTTCAAGCAAGTTATCATGTGTGTGTGAAGATATATGTGATAATGTCATGCTAAGTAAAGTAATCAAGCAGGCAATACACACAACAATTTTTGTAGTGGTTTGGGAATCCCATCCCTACATCCATTCTTCTAAGAGCACACAGTCATTATGCCTTGGGTTTCACTATATCCCATATAATGGAATTACACTAATGCTCCTAGCACTTCTTTAGATTCTAGCTCTAAGGGGCGTAAATAGTGTTCTTAACGCTCTTCTAGATTCCAACTCTAGGGGGGCAAAAACATAGTACTCTCAGCACTCTTCTAGTTTTCACAAGCTCACTAGGAAACTTATTGGTTTTGAAGATCACTAGCAAACTTGTTGATTTTCCTGAGCTCATCAACAACTCATGTAATGTTGCTTTCCTGAACTCACCACAAACTCATATAGCTAATTTACAACACTCATTTTGCACATTACTATCACTCTTATATTAGACTGATTTGTAAAGAGTTTAAGTGGGCACACACACACACACACATATATATATATGATTACTCATTAAAGCATATTAGATAACAATACTCCAAAAATATGATTAAGATAGATCTTTATGGTTCTTCATCTATCAGTGTAATGGAGATTGATTACTCATTAAAGCATATTAGATATCAATACTCTAAAAATATGATTAAGATAGATCTTTATAGTTCTTCATCTATCAGCATAATGGAGATTGATTATCTCGGAGGAAGCATTGTCTAATCGAGAGAGGTTACTCGTTTAAGCTCTATTCTCATTTTTCTCTCAATTTGCTTAACCTTCTTTGTTAACACTACACTACCTTTATATTGCTTCAGAAATTTCCTTCCATTGGAGGTAGTTGGCTTTCTTTGAATGTTGAAGACCATTCTGAATTTTCTCCTATTGAAAAGTTGTCTTCTTGATAAACTTGTTGTAGCTAGAAAGCCCATAGTACCATTCTTGAAGAAGATGCCTTTCCAATTTTAACAAACACTGGCTAAAGACTTTTTTGCATGACTGACTCTTTCATTATTTTGGAAAGATGCTCATTAAGCCTGAAGGGACACAACCTCTGAGAGTTCCAATCTTTATCAGAGTGAAGATTCCTTTCCCTTGAATTTCTTTCTATCTTCAGCTAAGCTTGATTTGTCTAGTTTGTTTAATAGAATCTGCTTCAAATGAAAGCTTGATCGGAGGGTGTAGTCAGCATTGTCTAGTACAAGTAGCTTCTACTTGTCATGATTTGCCATAGAGATTTAGCCATAGCTTGTCTAAGGACTTTGTTTGATCAAGTCCTAGATTGTCTATTATAAGTAATAAAAAAATTAAGTAATAGATAAATTGACTCTGAGTAGATCCACATAAATAGAAAACTTAGTCTTTGTAAATTTTTCTGAGATCATTACAGTAATTTTACTTCATCTTTAAGTTTGTCTGTTGTAAGTGACAGACGAATTGTTGAGGCGCGGACGATGTTCTTCTCTTTACTATTCATTAAACAAAGTAACTTTGTATGTTTTAAGTAATAGAAGACTCTTGTTGGTGTAGATAAGGCTTCTTCTTAGTAGACGGAATGACCTTGTCTATAGAGAGCTGTAGACGAACTTGCAAGGCTTAGATGAAGTTCTTCAACTAGTTTGTCTACTGGTTTGTCTATTGTAAGAAATAGATTAATTAATGAGCCATAGATGAATTCTTTTTCTTGTAGGTTGTCTATTGATTTATCTTTTACAAGTAATAGATGAACCATATAGATGCCTAGACAAATCATTTCTTCAGCGGTTCATCTGATGGTTTGTTTATTGTAAGTGGTAGACAAACTTCTAGATAAAGGCAACATTGTTCATTTGTGGTTGTGATGTTGCCTCTTCTTCATTATCTGTATATTCTGTAGACGATTACAGATAAGTTCCTTGATCTTTTTTCACTTTTAGATAACTTCATATAAGAGACAAATGCTTGAATAATTTGACTTCATTTTTAGCTCTACATTTGTTTGGGTTTAGCTCCATTTTATCTTTGCTTTTGCAAACTAAATTCATCTTTGTGTTGCAGATGGATGTTGAGTATATGCAGTTTATCTGACTTATCCATGAAATAATTTATCTAAATTTATTTGAGGCAGATGCTATCTGACACTGAATTTATTTGTAGGAGTTTTATTTAATCATTCATTGAGGCTTGAACTTCATAGCTACAGATGTTTTGTGTGGCTTCTTTTCAAAGTTTTAGTGTCATTCTTTCTGAGCATTTCTGTCTTCTTTTGGTTAGTGGATCTTGCTTGCTAATGTTTTTTCTGTATACGTTGTCCACTCCATTTGAGTTGTTTTCCTATATATTTATATATGTTTTTGCAATGCTTAGGAACACAACTGTCAGTACCGCAAGTGTTCACTCATATGTTATAGTTCATCATAAAAACCTAGCTTCTTGCCATATATACCATTTGGTTCAATAGAGTGGATGTAGGGACAGGGTTCTTGAACTACTATAAAAATCATGTTGTTTGTATGTGTTTGTTTATTTGCTTTATCCTCAATACACTTTACTATTTTATTATTCATTCTACAATGCACCACACACAAGCATGAAAAGAGGGAACTGGTTCAATAAGGGTTAAGCAATGAATTTTCATATGCCCAATTCACCCCTCCTCTCTTAGGTTAAGCCATACTATGGGACTTTACAAGTGGTATCAAAGCGGGCTAGATAAACAATTCTAGTGATCCGTTTGGCTTACCCAACAATGTCATCCTTAGTGTTCTCTAAAGGATACTCCATCTCTCCATTTCCATATTTTCAATGGATCCAATTATGTGTAATGGAAGAAGAGATTGGAAATTTATCTTATGGCCAAATGATCTTCATTTATGAAAAATCACCTACATTGGCATAAACAAGGATGAAACAAGAGCATAACTGAAATGGTTGAAATCTGTCTAAATGCTCTTTGCCCCGCCATTTGCAAATATGTCTTTGCTAATAAGTTGAAATGAGAAATATTAAGACAAGCTAAAGACAATTATTAAGGGGCAAAACACTTTGCACTCACACACTACTTATGTTACTATTGAGACTAACTTGAGTGTAGGAAATCAAGGAAAGGAGAAAATAAACTTCTGAAGAAGAAGATGAAAAAGAAAAGAGACTTGGTCTGAAGAAACAAAATATAGACATGATGAAATACCAAGTTTCTTCAAAAGATAAATGGTTCATAAACATTGGATGAACATAGCAACTCTCTCAGGAACCAAAAGGTAAGTGCAGGTATGGTACCTAAGCCCAAACGATTTAATTAAAGTGTCATTATCTACATTTAAATTTTTACTTGTATATGCATTGTTAGAAATTAGGATTTAAAATTTTATCTATAATAACTCTTATGTATATTGATAGAAATTAGAATTCACATTTGAAATTTTACTTGCGTATTTCTGCTTGTTCATTCTCTTGTTAATAAGAATTCATTTTTAGTCTTTCAATTACTCATTTTTGATTATTTACATGTCTGTAGAGACAAATTTATACTTAAAATTTTTACATTTCTATTATTCATTCATTTATACGTTAACAGAAATTAGAATTCATATTTATAATTTTGATGGCTTAGTTAACTGTACATTGATAGAAATAAAAATTCATATATGGTGTTCTCTGTACATATCCTTCTGACTGATGAATACATAGGTAGAATATAGAATTCACACTAGGATAAATAAAAATCTAAAAAAAACATAAAATAAAATACTAAAGATAATTAGGAAAAATAATATTTAGATAATAAATTACTTAAAGATAAGAATGCCTAAAAGACATATAGCTAAAAATAGAATAAAATAACAAAACTGAATGATTATGCTCAAAATCATTAAACATAAAGCTAAGTTAATCTAGCATATAAAGTTAACTAATATTCACAACTATGCTAGTTCAAATAACTCAAGGATTGATTTAAATAGAATTGTTATCTTATTTATTCTTGAAAACTGTTTTAATTCATCAGCTTGATTCTCTACATACTAGTGTGGTTAAGATGATACTTTGCACTAATAAACTATCAATACATGTTCATATCTGTTTAAGGTTATTAATGAAGAAAAAGTATAAAAGTTTCCTAAGTGTATGTAGGAAAGCTTGAGCATAAGAAGAATGAGAACAATGAAAAATTAAAACCTTCTTCTCAGCTCACAAATTCAAGCAAAAAAGCCAACAAGTTCAAGTTCTGAATGCAAGGAAATGATTAAATAAATCAAGATTTTATTTTGAACAATATCAAACCTTAGATGCAGCATAAAGAACTTCATAGCATAAGCTAATTGATTAGTCAAGACTATCAACAACACTTATGAGCCCGAGAAATTCATGAAAGAAAGCACCAAAAGAGATAAGTTGTCCAACTTGATTATACCTCTCATTATTATATATTCTAGATACTTCTAAGTGAACTGTCTTGGATATGAATTAATATGAGTTTACTATTTTGAGCTAGACCATTCTGAAAACCTTAAAATGATCAAACTTTAACATCATTACAGTCCTACGGCATAGTCAAGCCTGTTTGGGAAATTTCATAGTTTAAGGTCTTTAATAGGAATTCCATTCCTAGTCATTTGTTCTATGATAATGATTAAAGACTTAATTTTTTGAAAGAAAGACAAAACTCATAATCATAACACAAAACATTAAAAAAAAACTAAAACACAATCTTTAAGAGAACAATAAAAATCCACTTAGCAAAAGAAAATTAAAAACATTTACTTCCTTAAAACCTCTATAAATGACACTAACTCTTCAATCCTCTGTTGTGCCTCAAATAACTCCTTCTCCTAAGCCACAACTCGACCCATAACATCCTCATAAGCTATACAATATCTAGTCAATAGAAGATTTGAACAAGCATTTGCCTTCTTGGCATATCTCAATTCCCTTTTCAAATGCTTCACCTTTTGCTTTAAAACGCAAATCTAGTAAATTCCCTCAATCCTACCTTGCTCCGTTTTTGTCCACCCCTCATCTTCGTATATCACCTAGTCAACTAAATATCATCTAATATAGATGAAGTAGAGAATACGTAGGGTCATAACTAGTTCCCAAAGATGCATTAATTCAATGGCTCAAATCTTAATAACTGTCCTCTTCGTAAAATCAATAGGAGAGATACATTAGTAGCACAAACAAGGAATAGATCCTTGTACCTTAAAGACCCAATAAGATCATGCATTTTCATGTTTGAGTTATGAAGAATAAATTATGCTTAAAAATTATTTGCATTCTTTTAATCACACATAAATATCCAATGCTTGAATCAGTATAAGAATGAACTTATGAAACATAAGACAAAAATTGAACATCAAAAATATAAAACTTCGTAAAGGGTAAGAAAATTGGAAACCATTTAGAATAAAATCCTTAAAAGATAAGTGCAAATATAAACAGTCATAATATTACACCTAAAAGATTCAAACCAATAAAAGAAATAAAAGAAAATAAAATTATTTATTAGGCTAAAATATTTACAATATTCTCCAATTCATTGGCCCTTTGATGAGCTTTGGCTAATTCTGTCTCCAAGTCTTTAATGCAATCTATGGCTTCCATAGAAGCCACAGAATTCTTGGTGAATTGACACCCAAAATGAGCAGTACTACCCCTGATTGAAGATAAATCTTTTTTTAATTGCTTGATTCTATCATGAAGAAATTGAATTTTCTCTAAAGTCTTGAAATTTGCATTATCATCTTTACCTTGAATCTGTCTTAAAGAAGAACTTGAGATGCCATGAATGCTCTAATATGCACTAGAAAGTCATCTTATCTCTAACCCTTTTATACATGAAAGAGAATACAAAGCATTTCTCTACTTCCTAAGCAACCCATTAACTTTTCTTAAGTCTAACACCTTTACTAAGCTTGATTTTGATGATAAATGAGATTAAACAAATTAGTTTCAATAATGAACAAATAAATGAGTGAGGAATTAAGGTAGTAACAAATTCCTTTCCAAGTGTTGTAGTATTAATATCAAAATAAACTAAGGAAAGTAACAAAGGAATGCTCAAATAAAAACATGTTCAAAAGTCACTTTAGAACTTGCTTAGAGGCTTGGAATGAAAAATTAGAAGTTAAGAAGAAATCATAAGTCAATCAGAAGTAACATAGAAATGTTTTAGAAATAAAATGGGAGAATCACTCATAAGATGATAAGAACTAGGCTAGAAGCATTTTAGAACTTCTTCAGAACCAAAATAGAGAAATATCAAATATCAGAAGAAGAACAAAAGATGCACAAAAGCAAGTCAGAAGCAACACAACGATGCACAGAAGCAAGTCAGAAACAATATAACTAATGAGAATACAAAATGTCATATTTTATTCCCTTAATACTTAGTATTTTACACTTATTTGAGCCCCATATGCACTCATTATTCTTATATTTTGATTTAGGAGATAATTGGAGTGGTTAAGTGTAAGAAGAAGTCAATTGAAGGATTTTGAACAATTTCAGCATCACTTCGTATTTTGGGCATAACTCTCTCATCCGACCTTTGATTGAGATGATTAAATATGTTATAGAAACATAAGAAAAATTTATACAACTTTCATGTTGGGCATTTGGGATATAAAGATTACATCAAGGACAACTAAGCAGAGAAAGTATCAAAATATGTGAAAAAGGAGCTGAAGATTACATATGATATCACTTGTATACCAATTTTGCCATATTTAGAGGATGACTTGGAAAATGTTATCAACATAAAATTGTAGATATCATAGTTATCTAACCTATTCAGAAGAATCATGCAATTCTAAGTTAAAATGAGAAACTTATGGTCAAAAGGTGGACATATGTCTGGTGGACAGCAAACCATCACCGTCGGTGCCAATTCCCCTTCACATCACTCCACCAAGCCGCAGAATGGGTGCTCTAGCACCCATAATCGATGATCTAGTGTCCAAATCACATAGATTAGCAAAATTAGGAATCAATTTAGGTGCTCCAGCACCCAAACTGGCGCTTTGGTGCCTGACTCCGTTTCTCACTTTTCAAAACTTGCAAAAATTGTTGTTTTGTAAATTTTTGACTCTGTATAAATAGCAGTTTTCTAGGATTTTAGGGAGTTCTTCTTGATAGGGTTTAGGGAGGTCTTGTTGGTGACTTTCAATAAATAATATTCTCTCTTCTCTCTTTTATTTCATTTTTTTGTGATTTCATGGCCCTGTGTGGCTAAACTTTTATTCTTGGTTTAAGAAGATAAAAGCCTCGGGATCAATATATTATGAGATCTAATTTGTTTTAATTGTTCAATTTATACTTTGAGTATTGAATATTCTTCTTTGATTTATGATTATGATTATCATGTTTAATTGCTAGGAGATCTACTAGTTTATTATTCAATGCAATCTAATGCTAGATTAGATATCAAATTTGTAATCGTTTGATCCCTCTAATCTGTAAAGCAACTAGGGTTTGATAATTTATTGTTGTTGCAGTTATTAAATCTTAAAAAAATATTTGATTAAATTAAATACAACCATTGGTGCTTGTGTTTTTTAGCTTTACCAATCTTTACAAATCTTAATGCTACCATTAGATTAAACCTTTAGCGCTGGTCTTGGGTTACTTAGTGGTTAGGGTTAATTAGAATATTGGTTTCTAATTAACTATGTTAAAGGAGAGAGAGGAAAAATAATTCCAATGGTGAGTATTTAAAATATGAATTAATTTATAATTGCATCAATCATCAGTCATGAAATTCTAATGGTGGATGTTGACTTGATCCAAGGTTTTCTTCTCTAAAAAATTTCTTTTATAACACCTTCTTCATTCCATTCAAAACCCCCCTTTCTTATTCTCATTGCATGAAAATAAGCTAAATAATCCTTATGGGATCGACCCTTACTCACACTACTATAAAAAATTAAATTGGGGAAAGGATCTAAATTTGGTTGTCTATGACAGCACACCAACAATGCTGCACAGAAGCAATTCAGAAGGACTATCTTATTACACAAAAGCAAAGTAGAAGTACTGTAGAAGCAACATATTATTGCTCAGAAATAATAAAGAATTCAATCAAGCTGCACAGAAGCATCACAGAATCCCATAGTATTACTTAGAAGCAATACAAAAAATATTCTATCACACAACTAAGACAGAAGGAACTTCAATTACACAGAAGCAACCCAGAAGATAAGTCAAGTGATCAAAACCATATCAGAAGAATTTTGGAGTAACAGAAGTAACACAAAAGCAAAGCAGCATTACGTAAAAGTAATGCAGAACCTATCATGGTACACAGAAGTAGTGTAGAAATCATGTGGAATCAAGTTAGAAGAAATATCAGAGACATGTTCGATTCAACATGATTAATTGAAGATATATAGAAGTAAAGACTAAGCTTCATAAGTGAATCAGAAGATACTTAGAAATTCTTCAAAAGACTCAAAGATGACCATTGAAGAATAAGACAATGGATAGAAATTCTGAAGAGGATATTGCTAACTACTAACCACAAAAGTTTCACAAAACCACTTCAGAAATTCTATTGAAGTATAAATTGAAGCAAAGAAGTTCTAAGGACGCAGTCAGAATTTTTGAACTCTGACCAATTACAAAAGTCATCACCAAACCTTTCTAACTAGTTTGAAAATGGTGCCAAAGATTGCAATGGCTAAAATTTTAAATCCTATATAAAGAGGATTAAGATGACATCAAAAATGACAAAGAGGTTATATTGAAAATTATTTTGTGGATTAAAAGAAGAGCATTCAAAACTTTCCATCATTCAACTCCACTGCTATGTCACTGCCAAAGCATTCAGAATCCTCAAAATCAGATCTACATCAACTTCAAAAGGAATTTGAATTTGATCTCATTGCTTACTCTATTCTTTCAATTAAACTTTAGCTTTCGTACATGTTAGCCTAAATAGGAGGCATTATTATTGTACATTTATTTTGAAATACCAAGAGTTAGTTGGTAAGCTCTGTAAAATCAACTATTTGTAAAGGTTTTTGGTTAGCTTTAAAAAACTAGTAAGTTAGTTGGTAAGCATGAAAACTAGTGTGTAAGAGTTTCTAGTGAACTTGGAAAACCAGTAAGTTATTGGTGAGCTTGTAAAAATGAAAAGTGTTATAATGAAACTTGATTTCAGTAAAGATGACTAACTCAAAAAAGTGGAGTAGGAACCTAGGAAGGGCCGAAACACTATAAAAATAGTATGTATATGTTGTATGTTATTATCTCTTTCATTTTAAAGCACATATAGTCAATTATTGGCCAAAATTTTTAGATGCTCAATTCAACTCCCCTCTTGAATTATGGGTATTGAAAAATGAGAATACAAAACTTCTTAACTACCACAGATACCTGTCATGACTCATAGTTAAGAATAGAAAGAATATTACAAATACAAAGGTTAGATATACACTTGAAAATATTCATAAAGTACAATGTAATGCTAAAGCAAAGAATTGTCTCTACTGTGCACTATCTTCATCTGAATTTGAAAAGATTTCTGCATGTGACTCAGCCAAAGAAATTTGGGATACACTCCAACTGACACATGAAGGTACAAATAAGGTAAAAGAAACTAAGATAAATATTCTAGTGTAGGAATATAAAGCCTTCTCCATGAGAGAATCAGAAACCATCTTTGAAATGTTTGGAAGGTTTCAGAAAATCTCTAATGGACTGAAAAGCTTGAGAGAGAAATATGATAAACCCAAGTTAGTTAAGAAAATATTGAGATCTCTACCTAAATTCTAAATGCCCAAAGTAACTACCATATAGGAAGCAAATGATCTAAGTAAAATGAAAGTAGAAGAACTCATGGGATCAGTTATGACCCATGGAGTTTTAATGAAATAAAAGGTTCCAAATGAATTCAAAGTCAAGAAGATTGCTTTGCAAGCTAAACTAAAAAATGAAGAATCTTCAAAAAAAGCCTCAGCAAGTGAAGATGATAAGGAAATGACAATGATAACCAGAAGAATCAAAAATATAACTAGAAAGAAAAAATTTGAAAACAACTTCAAAAATAATAACAAGAGCAAAGAAAAGAAGAAGGATATTCCAATATGTTATAACTACAACAAATCTGGACACATGAGATTTGATTACCTAGAACCAAAAGAAAGGCAAGGACACAAAAAGAAAAGGTATAATTCTTATTTTGATAAAAAGAATACTTCTAACAATGGAAAATTTGAAAAGAAGAAGAAAGCAATGGTTGCATGGAAAATGCTAGGAAATATGATGCAAGAAAGTTTGATTGAAATAGAAGAAGAAAATGAAGCTCAACTCAGTTCACTCAATTCCAAAGGAAGAACTCAGGAGGAGCATCATATAGGAATAAGCTTTATGTCTATTCATGAAGATGAGGTAAATTCAAAAATTGAAACTTATGATTTAGAAGAATTATTAGATGAATTATGTTTAGACTTTAAAACCTTAAAAGTTAAACATAAAGAAACAAAAGAGAATTAGAAAAGATAATCCATGAATTCTCTAAGTTAAAATAAGAAAATACTCAACTTAAAACTAATATTAATATAGAACTTGAGCAAACAAAAGCAGAAAATTATACTCTTAGAAAAAATTTAACTTTTACATTATTTAAACTAAAGACAAAGAAGAAAAATAGAGAAAAACATTGAAAGAAAACTAGCAATCTTGGAAAAAGATTAGAACCCAAACAAAACTAGATTTGGGTATCACAAACTATTACTGACATAATGAATACATCAATATCACTAGATAATTATTTAATAACATCTAAAAAGCAATGGGTATCAAAATATTGTGCTACTAACCCACCTAGACCCATTCCAAAATGGTAACAAAAATTATAGCTTGATTTTATTGTTACAGGTATACTTGAGAGCCACAAGAAGTAGCAAATGTATATTGATAGTGGTTGCTTAAGATACATGGAAGGAGAGAAGGAGTTATCCACAAAATTGAAAGCTAAAAATAGAGGAACAGTTATCTTTGGAGATAATGGAAAAGGTATAGTGGTTGGGATTAGTAAGATTAGCCAACCTTGCTCTATTACTATTTCAAATGTTTTACTAGTAGAAGGATTAAAACACAATTTATTAACTATTAGTCAATTTTGTAATAATAGATATAAGGTTGTGTTTGAATCTCATATATGTTCTGTAATAGATAATTCAAATTCAGTTGTAGTACTTGGTAAAAGATGTGAAAATGTGTATTTAGTAGATTTAAGTGATATCCAAGTAAAATGTCTTATTACAAATAATGAAGATTCCTTGTTGTGGCATAGAAGACTGGGACATGCTAAAAAATTCATGATTGAACAACTATACAACAAAGATCTTGTAGTTAGATTACCCAAACTAAAATTTGACCAAAATGAATTGTGTGATGCTTGCTTAAAAGGAAAGAAAGTTAGAGAATCATTCAAATCAAAGAAAAAAGTATACACAACTAAACCACTTCAAATGCTACACATGGATCTTGTTGGACCAATAAGAAATAGAATTCTTAGAGGGAAACATTATGCATATGTCATTGTGGATGACTATTCTAGATTTACCTAGATAATGTTTCTTGCTTCTAAAGATGAGACTTTTTCATTCTTTGAAACACTTTACCAAATATGTATAGAATGAACAAAATTCTCATATAATAACCATAAGAAGCGATCATGGTGGGGAATTTAAAAACCAAAAATTTACTACATTTTGTAAAAGTAATGAAATTTTACACACCTTTTCTGCACCAAGAACACCTTAGCAAAATAGAGTAGCTGAAAGGAAAAACAGATCTTTGCAAGAGATGGTAAGGACAATGTTGAGTGAATATGACTTACATCAATACTTTTGGGTTGAAGCAATGAATACTTCATGCTACATTATAAACAAAATTTATACCAAATCCATACTCAACAAAACTTTATATGAATTATATCATGAGAAAAAACCAAACATCTCTCATTTTCACACTTTTGGTTATAAATGTTTCATTCTTAACAATGGAAGGGAAAACCATGGAAAATTTGATAGTAAATCTAATGAAAGCTTTGCCTTGGTTATTCCATTATTAGCAAAGCATTTAGAGTCTACAATATGAAAAATAAAACTATAGAGGAGTCCATTCACGTAAAATTTGATGAAAGTACTAACCCCTCTAGAAAGATGAGCGATTTTGATGATGAGATAGGAGAACTTACAACTCCTATGGAGAAAATAAAAATACAAGATGAAAATAAAGATTCTTCACAGACAATTACATAAAAAGATGAAGAAGAAATATATGATGCACCATTCATCAATAAGGTAAATAATGAAGGTAACGATACTCTTCCAAAAGATTGGAAATTCATGCATGATCATCCTGAAAACCAAGTAATTGGTGATATTTATGATAAGGTA
>JAYJMB010059350.1:0-26810 GCA_036873735.1 Pouteria campechiana | reverse complement strand
TATTCCAAAGGCGACCAATTCCGGTCATGTCATTCCATTTACATTATTTCTTCCTCATTTTTTGTCCTTGATACACTCGTTCCAAGAGGCATTCAAATCAAAGCCTTAATCAAATAACCAAATGTCCAAATATTAATTAGAAAGTCAAATATCTAAATCTCAATCAATAATCAAGCCTTAGACATAAACAAACCCAGGCATATCCAACCTTATATTCTCAAACCACAATTAAACTTAATTACATACAATTTATATTCTGTTAATATTCAATCCAAATTTAACAAATGATATTCTAATGATGTTGTAATCTTAATTCATACAAATGATACTGATACCGGAATCCGATCTTCACGTACATCAAATTTTCAATCCAAATCCAAATATGCCTTATAAGTTTCAATCAAAACCCCATTTAGTTTCATACATGGATTTTCATCACACTATCAGTTTCTTGTCTCAAGGCATTAATAATCTCCATTTTAATAATTCAAACATATAAAATTTTCCATTTATCAATTACCTTATCAATTATATCAATCCAAAACTCAAACTTATAGTGTGAATTCTCTATCAATCATTCGGAGGGGACAAGTACAAAATTTCATCAATCATATTATCAATCAATACAACTTAATTTGGCTATAATGAAACTCAATGTCAAACAATACAATCATGGGATACAAATCCATCCATTCAAATGAAAATATCCACAAACAAAGTTATTCAATCATATAGGTAAATATACAATCCATCACAACCAAATACATCAAGGAACAAAAGAGCACATATTTCAACAAAACAAATACATTAGCATAGCAACACAATTACAATATCATAACAGGCCATATCTAATAAAATAATCACTTAATCAATTAAGTTTACAAACTATTTTAACCAAAGGAATCCCATGATTCCCCCACAATTCAATTAAACAATTCAAACTGAATTCAAATTTACAATACTTATTCACAAAACTTTGGAATCTCATCATTATCATTTCACCGACACCATAAAATAAATACATTATCAATCAAACCAGGTGCTTATAAGCACCACCATATTTCCCTATGCTACTCTGATCACAATATAGATTTATCATCAATATGCATATCTATTTCAATCATACTTGTACTATCATAGTACTTCTGTAAGCTTCTCATATTAGCATTCACTATGCAATATTATATCAAATCACAAATACCACTCATTTTCATTTCATAAATATATCATCCATTCATATGCATATCAATTCATAATTGTTATTTACCTACCATTTCTATACCATAATCATGCCTTCTATTTACCCAAAATCTAAAGCTCTCACATGGTATAAATTAATAATCAACTTATCCTCAGGCATGTCAATTCTGATCTTTGTTTGCCACCATGATTATAGGTTTTAGTGTTCTCACACAGATGAGCTGGACTTATCACACAAATAAGTCATAGGCTCTGATACCATTCTGTCATGTCCTACCTATCGAGGCGCGACATTCATATAACCATGTAAATTCACCTAAATTTGCCCACTTTTAGGGTAGGGTGTTCTTTCCAAAATTTGGCAGAGCCTAACCTAAATAGATCAGTTTTCCACCTATATAACAATTTATGAAATAAATTAAAACAATAATGTAACTCAAAAATAAAAACTAATGATGCAACTTATAAAATACACATCCATACATTCACTATTCCACAGTTGCCCAAGATTGAAGTAAATCATGATGGCAATAAGCCTAAGGGTACTTTAATTGATATAACACAATTATAAATACTTTACTAAGACATGCTAATATTTCACTTTTACATCATTGGGATCTTTTGAATAATATATATAATCATAATTCCATAATTTCAAATAAAATTTATAATTCCTTCTCATTATATATGATTTAAGATCATTTGAAGAGAAGGATTCATCATTTAAATTACAAACGCAAAGGAATTCCAATCCCACTTAAATAATACAACATTCTATCTCAAAGTACATTTACTTCTCAAATAATTTACTCTTTTATGTTTTTTGTCATTGTAATCTTCCATGGCTTGACCTACCAACTAAAAAAAATAAACAGAGATGAGTCTAAACAAATTCGGTAAATAGGCTGTATAACAAACAATAATGAATAACAAATGATAATCAATAATAGGGATCCCTTAGGTATCCCTATTTGCATTCCACACATATAAAATCCAATCCGTAACAAAATGAATATATAAACATATCTCATCCAAACCATACATTTTGGAATTTTGAAATTCTCAATTCACATATTCAAATTTAGGATATTCACAATCCTTAACATAACGAAGCATCAAATAAGCCAAGGAATAATCTATCCCTTTCAATCAAGCTTAAATTACATTTCACTTTGATGGTTTGTTCAACATCACCCGTCATTGTTACAAATTCCTATTAAAAACAATGAATAATCACTATCCCTTCATTCCATTAATACATCCACATTTCATAAAACAACTTAGGAGATAATGATTATCTTCATTCAATCAAATAAACATACAAATACAGTCTACTTACTTTGGCTGACAACTTATTTTCCATAATGCTACAAGCTCCTTAGCTTCCCAACCATGTTCAATTTGCCCCATACACATAAATAGGCCATTCATTTACAAAAGCAAGTTTGCCTAATTCACATCAAATCAATACAGTACACTTTCTAGATACTA
Organism: Pouteria campechiana; assembly: GCA_036873735.1. Classification (NCBI taxonomy): domain Eukaryota; kingdom Viridiplantae; phylum Streptophyta; class Magnoliopsida; order Ericales; family Sapotaceae; genus Pouteria; species Pouteria campechiana. The sequence continues at coordinate 24,119 of JAYJMB010059350.1, read as the reverse complement.
TGGTCATGCCAATAACATGCCACAACCATATTCATTATGTATCCAACATGATTCATGGTTAACATCTTTAAAATAACTCGATTATGGCTTTAATCCAACTAATTATGGCTTACATAATCCACACACAATTTTCCCAATTACCCTAAACTAGGTCATAGTCCATTATCCATTTTTACAAGTCCAAATCACCCTATACAAATTCCAAAATATCATATTTCAGATATTAATTCATTTCCCCATAATAACTTCATAGAAATCATAAAATTCCCCAAAATGTGCTATTCACAAAACCCTAACAAGCCAAAAATCATGATTTCCATAGCCAAATCATTCCCAATTCATGGTAATCAAAACCTTACTCACTTTTTCCATGATTACCCATATCAATTTCTTCTAAAAAACACTTTTCAGAAACTATATAAAACCCTAGTTTACAAATATCAAATTTTTGGATGAGATCAGGTAGCTTACCATGGAATCCAAGTGTAGCTTTCATCCATAGGCAAGAATCCAAGCCCAACACTCCAAAAATCTTCCTTCAATCACCAAAATCAGAATCCTCTTCCATTTCCCATTATCTAAATTCAAAAAACCCAAGCCAAGAGGCATGCTAGGTTGCTGAACCACCTTAATCCCCATGTTTTCTAGCTAATCAAGCAAAGGATTAGCTAAATGGGGTTAGGGTAGAGTTTTGGAAAGAAACAGGATGGAATGGCTTGAAATGGAACGGAGTCATCTTTATAAAGTCACACAAATGACATATGGCAGGCGCCTAGCATACTGCCTGCCATACCGCCTGTGATTGTAAATGGTATGGTAGCCTCCTACCATACCTCCTAGCATTGGGCAGCAAGGTTTATGGCCTTGGATCCAACTATAGTCAGTATGGCAGGAGGCTACCATACCGCCTGCTAGGAGTAATTTTTGTATTTCAGCCATATCTTGCTCATAGATATCCAAATGTCTAATTTTTAATGCATTGGAAAGATAACTTCAAGTGATACAACTGTTATGGTAACAATATTTTCCAAATAGGCCCATAAACATGTCAAAAATTTTAATAAAGTTGACCCATCTCATTCATCTTGTTATTTTTTAGTTATTTGAAATAGTTTTTGTGTATTAGTCATAAAATCATCATATGATATCAGAATCGAGTTAGTTTTCTTCCATTGGATAGATAATTTCATGATATACAACTTTCACGTTGAACACATTTTCAAATTAGTCCATTATCCATGTCAAAAATCAATCACAATAAACCCTTTTTCAAATTTAGCATTTTCATTTATGAAAGATCACCATAGCCCCATTTTTTACATAAAACATTTCAAATCTCCAAATAAGCACTTCCAATACATCACATAAATGAAATAAATTATGTTCATACCATTCACTACCTCATTTGAGGTCAATTATCAAGAATCACCTATTCAGTTCTTTTCAACCAATTTTTTTGTCATAAGTAACTCCATAAGCCATTTTCTTTCCAAAATGCATCCAAAACTCAAATTAATGTTTAGGTCATTCACACTAATCATACATATGCCTTTTCCTAAATTCACCATTTTAGTTCTTTTTTCTTCTTATTAACTTTATATAGCTCCAAATAGTGAAATTTATCAAATTCATCCCTATCCACTTCCACATGAGTAAATTTCAAACACCACAGGTGTTATACCATAGTAAAAGTAGAAGCTATTACTTCTCTAGTTAGACCTTCACTCTCCAGTTTTGAGAACACTGAGGGCAAATTGAGAAACATTGAAGTATCTGTCTTAGCTTAAATGTCAAGATGGACTCAGTGTGACAAAAGTTGGATATCCTCACCTCATTGGTTGAATCCATCAAGAGTTAGTCCAAACATGTCCAATCCACTTCTCCATCATCACTTGTCCATAATCTCAGACCCTCTTCATCCCTGAGATCTCCTCAATCTCACCAGCCATACCACACCACATCTCATCATTCCTCACCTTCCTCTCCTAATCATGGGCTTAGACCTGTCTCACTAATAAGGTTTGCTCATCCCTCTAATGCTCCATCTTCTCCTCGTTTCACATCTTACACTTCTCCACTCCCCACATCTCCCATTGTTACCATTCTTCCACAAAATAATCTCAACCATCCAAGTCCACTTGATCCTCCTCTAACTCAATATCTACCATTCCTGAGTCAGGTATCCCAATAGTCAAAGTCTTTAAATCCTTAAGGACCACCTCTAAGAAATCCTCTCACTCACCTTCAATGCAATCCACTCCACAAAAGGCTCCCTCTCTACCTCTTCAACCTACGACTCAAGCTCTTTCTATAGTTCCTCCTCCACCTCCAGTTACATCTTCTTAAACCTCCATTCCCTTAGCACTAGTTTCTTAGGGTGTCACTGCAACTCTTCCTCAAATCTCTCAACCACCACCTCCACCTTCTGGAATTAGAACTATTCCAAACTGCTTCACTCCTAAATCCTCCATACCTCCACCTAGACTTGCTAATTGTGTTGTCATCACATAACTCTCCATGCATACAAATTTTGAAAAGAATCATTCAATTCTAGTTATGATAGTAGTACCATCTAGAATGTCTCCAAATGTTCCACCTCCTAGAAAACTTGAATAGAAATTTAGAATGACTTAGGAAGAAAATAATGCTAGAATAGCAGTAAATGAAGCCATTACCTTCAACATGGAAGCCTAAAAAGCACCTTTCACTCATTTGGATGTTCCTTTCCCTCATTTTGATGATCTAAATTAATTGCTCAAAACATCACAATAATGAAGAAACCTTTTCCTAGAGGTTTCAAAACTAAACCTTTTCCAAATATTGATGGATGTCTAGAAGAGTTCTTACTAAAGTTCAAGCCTCTTGAACCTTTTGACCCATATTCTCTAATAGAAAATCCTTCAGCTCTTGTAGAAATTTAAAGAGAACCACCACAATACTTCATTCCTATAATAGACTCTCTAAATCCAAATTTTCCTTGTCTTATAGAAGAAATGTATAAGGAGCATCAAGATGCAAACCTTCTAGGAGTTTTGAAAGGTTTTCCTCGAACTCACACATCCAAGCTAAGAGAAAGACTTAGGGTTGTTGTTTCTAAATCAGAATATCCTTATGCTAAGTCCTCCATGCCAAAACCTTCTACTTCTCTTGCTCTTTCCTCTTCTTCCAATCCAACCTTCACATCATCATCCTCATCAATAGTTCCTCCTCCTGAATCCAATCCCTCTTCTTCTCCATCCAAAACTCCCTCTTTCATATTCAAAGTTCCATCTTCCAAATCTTCCAAAATTCCTCTTTCCAAACCTCCTTTCAAACCCCTTTCCAAACCTGCTTCCAAACCACCTTCCAAATCTTTTTCACTCAAACTAGTAATATCTCCACTCATCTTCTTAGATTAGGAGGAATATCTCCGCAAGGTTGCTGCAAACAACAAGGATCTTCAAGAGAATCAACTTCTAGACTATCCTGAGTTGCTTAATCCTGAGTATATGGTTCGTGTGAGAGTTCTTCCTCCTCTCATTCCTCTAACAACAATTCCTATTAAGTTAATAACTGCTGAATCCATATTAGCAACCATGGTCACTACTAAAATAGGTCCTCAAGTATCTTTCAAAAGACCAAAGATGAATGTATCCAAGAAACAGGACCCTAAACTCAACAAATAAACTATAGAAATTTTTTTAAAACATTTTTTTAGCATTGATGTATATGCTCACAAACTATACAATATTTTCTCTCATCAATGAAGGATATTATTTCTTTAGCATTATATGTCTTTTATAGCTATTTAACACATCTTGTCTAATATTTGGATGTTCCCCTTTCATAAGACTAAATTTTCTACTCTCCTACATGCTCTACCTTTTTTATTATAACAAAAAGGATGAGAAATATATAAAAAAACTTAGAATGAAAAGAACCAACATAAATATAAAGTGCATTCATTAAAAAGGGAGATTATAATATCCTGTTGGATATGCACTTAGTCAAGGGGTGTTATGCTATGAATATTTACCATATATGATCTAATTAAACATTCATGATCAAACTCACATGAATATTCATTCCACTTTTTCTCTGAAAGGTTATTCACTCAAATGTTTTATCATCATCAAAAAGGGAAAGATTGTTGAACGAAACCTCTTTACTAAGCTTGATTTTGATGATGAACCTAATTAACTAGCTAAGTTTTGATGATAAGCAAAAGCACATGAGTGAAAGTCCAAGGTATTGACAGTTATGTTTCCTAGTATTGCAGTAAGAAGTATAAACCATATTTTAAGAAATTAACTTCAGTCCAAGTGGATAGTACTAAATGTTGATTTCATTGAAGAAAAAGATCCACACATCATATCTATAAAGGAAGAAAACATAAATGCTCAAAAGAGAAAGAATAACACTGAAACTTTGAAAATAACTTTAGATGAAACTAGAAAAATCTGAAATCATCAAGATTAAAGTCAATAGCTGAAGAAACTCAGTTAGTTTGAAGAATGTTAACTAAAGACAATATCATCTAGAGCTTTAAACAACTATTCCAGACCAGGCTTTCAGCTGAAGGATATGTCCAACATAAATCAAGATCAAAGGATATTTTGGACACAATCAAGGATGCTGCCAAAATCAATCAAAGAAACACCAAGGATAGGACATAATCTGGATTCAAGCTAAGGTTTGAACATTGCAAAAGCAAAGGCTTGTACATCATTGACAAAGAAAAAAATGTTGCAAATGGAATGATCAACTTAGACATGCAATCCTAAATTAGACACTAATATGGTGAGAAGTTAAGATGTCAGAATCGCAAGTTTGGAAATTCAAAATCCCAAGACTTAGACTTTTCCTACACAAGCAAAGCCTGAAATCATAACTCTAGTCATAGAGACTAAGAATCAGACATAGGCATCTCATCTCTAGACATAGAAAAAGTTCAGTCATGCAGACAAGGGACTCACGCTAGTCCAAGTCTGAAATCTTAATTCCAGACATGGCGAAGCATTTCCGAACATGGTGATTCACCTTAAGATATGAACGAACACGATGTTGCAAGTTGAATGGTTCATCCAAGTTTGTAATAATAATTTCAGACATGGCTACTCAAATTAAGACATAGCAAATTGTTTACAGATATAGAAGAAAGAATTCAGTTGCAATCCAAGCACCAATCCAAGTCTAAAATTTAATTACAGACATGATGATTCATCTTAAGACATGGATAAAATATATAGTTTCTAGCTGAATGAGTTAAGCAAGTCTAAAAACTTAACTCCAAACATGAAAACTGAACTCAAAATTGCTCAACTACAGCTGCAAGAGAGCTCTAATGAATAGAAAATCCTGTCAATTCACTTGCATTAAATGAACATCATCCTCTCCAATGGGCAGAATTCAAACTCAGCTATAAAAGGAGTAAAGAGAGGTCACTCCAAAAATAAGAACTCATTAAGAAAAATAAGAAAAGAAAAGCAAGAGCATTTACTTTCAGACTTTGAGTTTTCTTCCAACCCCACAGTGCCAGAAATTTATCTTCATTCAAAGCTCATTTTTTGCAGCAACTTAAGGGAGTTTGAAATTCTCTATATTTATTGCTATAGATTTTACTACAACATTTAATTGTGTATAAACTCAGCCTATGTAAGAGACATTTTCTATTATACATTTTTCATTGATTAGGATAGCAAGCAAGGGGCTTACTGACCGTGTATAAGTTTGTTGGTCCTAACTAGGATAAGTTTATTGGTGAGCTTTTCAAAAACCAATCTATGTATAAGTTTGTTGGTGAAGTTATTAAAACCAACCTGTGTAAGAGGTCATTGGTAAGCTCGGGAAGATCAACTAGTGATTATTGGAACCTAAGCATAGTGAGTGAAGTCAGCTCAGAGAGTGGAGTAGGTACCAATGTCTACCAAACCACTATAAAAATAACCTTGTCTAAGTGCTACATGTTTTGATATACTTTGGATTATAGCACTTCACTTTATTGGGCCAAAAAATTTTAAAAACTCAAATCACCCCCATCTTGAGCTACCACCTGAATGGGACCAATAGTTAGTATGTCACTTAAATGTAAATGGATGTGTGGATGAAGGGATGGTGAGTATTCCTTGATGTCTATATAAATGTGGATTATGCATATCCTAAGAGCATATTGTTTACTATATGATGTAATTATATATGTTGATGGAATGAGAAATATTCTATAATAGTATGCATAGATATGTTAACTGAGTTTTCTTAATTTAACATTTGCATGGATTGTTTTATGCCAGTATGGCATAATTATGATATATATTGTGCCCGAATGACATAGTTACAAAATAAAGTGCCTACATGGCACTATTATGGTATGAAGTATAGGAGTATAGGAGTAATCCAAAAGTTATACACTATGTTCGATTTATGAAATGTAATATGATAGAATGGTGTATCACATACATTGGAATGATGAGGACTTGAGCCTCATGAGCATATTCTCAGGATTGCATTGTGATGTAGTTGTTCATGTTCCGATTGCAAATATGCTACTATTTTACTATTGTTTGCTATTTAGCTTACTTACTGAGTTTGCCTGAACTCACACCATCTTATTATATTTTTTAGCTAGCAGGTCAAGTTATAGAGCTCAAATATGGTTTGGGGCATGTAAGCTAAAATTTGAAGATATTTCTATGGTATGATAGATTGGGATTGAAATCCCGTATGTGTATATATAATTATATTTGAAAGATTTCACATGTAACACCCCCAACTCTAGACAATGTGAAGTATTATCCACTTTGGGCCCATTGAATCTAGCTAGCATACAAAGCCTGCATGGTTTTGCCCATTTAGGCCTACTCTTTAGGCCCAAAAGGTGTCTCACAATGACTTTCCACAGTTCACATTTGAACCTCTGATCTGAAGTCATATTGGTTTCAAAACCAACTCTAATACCAAATGAGCTACTAGTGGTTTCGAAACCAATATGACTTAAGATCAGAGTTTCGAATGTGAACTATAGCAAGTCATTATCAGACACCTTTTGGGACAAAAGAGTAGGTATAAATAGGTAAAACCATGTGGGCTCTATGTATGACCGGGATCTAGTGGTCCCAAAGCGGATAATATTTCACATTGGCTAGAGTTGGGGGTGTTACATCGCATAATATATAATGAGATGTATTAGCATGTCATAGTGATAAAGATGTATGATATTAGGAATGGATTTTGATGCTTCTAGTTATGCTTATTTCCATCACAATGCAACTACAGTTTTAAGCAGTTATGGGTATGTTTTATGGGCAACTATGTGTTTTGGAGTTAATGTCATTACTTTATAATTATGTAAATTATGATGTTATATGATTATTGAATATATAGGTTAGATCCATATAATTTAGAGGAAACTACTAGATTTTTAGTATAATATTACCCTTGAAAATAGGTGAAATATAGGGAAATTGTAACATGCATAGGCCCTTACGTAGGGTGTGATAGAATGGTATCAAAGCTATGTTTCTCTAATACCAGGGCGGTAGGGTATGTGATGAGTCCCAAACCCATGGTAGCAATAGTTATTGAAAGGAGATAGGAAATGACATGCTTAAGATAAGTTAATGAATGGGAATATGGGAGAGTATTAACTTAAGAGTTTTAAGAGACTAATGTAAGGAAATTTCTAGTCATATTTTAAGGCTTGAGAAGGTTGTGTTGTTAGTTTTAATGCATCTTGATCATAATTTTGTTGATGATGAATGTATCATACTGATGATGACTTGTTAATGAATATACAATTGGAAGAATGTGGTTAATTTTGGTAAATATTAGTCTCATAATGAGGATGTATGCATTAGGGGTATGGTATATACATATATTGATTGTCATGAAACTTAAGATACTATGAATCAAAGCATGATATTTGTGAATTAATATGATGATGTTAGCATGATATATGCATGAAAAAGGATTGTTGCTTTCGGGCATGTGTACCCCGTATATTCGTATGTGAGACTAATTAGAAATTGTATTATATCTTGAAAATGTGGACTATATTACATCGTCATGAATTCTGCATTGTGTTTTAGAATGATAAAATTGTGTATTTCAATGTACCTATGGTGAATGACTTTGTTAAATGAGATTTTTTGTATTGCATTGTGGATTGAAATGATGTAGTTATGTATATCTATGAAATGGCTTTAGATGATTGTCTTTGGCTGGTTATTTAATTGAAATGCTATTGATAATGCATTGTATGGCATGCCATCATGAGTCATGAACTATGATGGACATGATGGATAGGATTGAGTTAGGTGGTATGTCATGGTACCATGTGAGATGGGGGATGTTTGGATGAATGGAGGTAAGGATGTAAGTAGTAATGGTGACTTTTATGAAACAATGTGCATGAGCCTTTGTTGGCATGAAAATGGTATGGATATGCCCTTTTCGGCATACAACTGGTTTGGATATGCCCTTATCAATATCAAAAGGTACAGATGCCCTTGCTAACTTACAAATAATGTGGATATGCCCTTGTCGGCGTGCAAGAAATATGGATATTCCTTTGGTGGTATTGTGCCCTTGTAGACACGAAAGTGGTATGAATATGTCTTTGTTGGCATTATGCCCTAGTAGGCATGAATATGGTGTGGATAGCATAGTCACAAAATGACATACCTAGATGGCATTGATATGATAGACATCCACAGGATGACATGGTTACGATATGATATAGCACCCAGGAGGTGTCTATATGCCTACAGGGACATGTATATGCTATGGCATTTAGTAGTATGGACATGAGGCGCGTACCTGTGATCCAAAAATGACACGACACGCGAGTGATGTTTGGATGTATCTGAGTAGCATGCCATGTGATATTTGAATAGAAATGATGTGATGATAATGATATATGTGAATCCCTGATCAAAGTATAAATAATGCAGATAGTTTAAAGAGACTGATTTGTTGCTAACAACATAATTGTGAAAATATGCTCAGATTGGAATGAATGGATGAGGAAATTGGCCATAATAATGATATAATGTTAGTGAATGTGAATCTAGTTGCTTTGGACTGTGTGAAGTTAAATTTAGGATGGAGCTTGTCTGCATGAATTTGCATTCCATCTGAAATTGTTTTCTTATTATGAAATTTTCACTGCTGCTGCATATTGTCCAAAACATGTTTTTTGGACAAATTGAATTTTTGGATGAAGCTATTTTGATCTTTCACTTTGGAGGATTTCTTCAGCATGTACAAATTGCATACACTTAGAGAATTCTCACACTTTATCTTTTTCAGTAGAATCAAACAGATAAGAACTTTATGATGCAATTTAATCAATGCAGTTTCTTCTTAGCAAAAAGTTGTATTGTTGGAAAATCTAGACTACTCAGTAAGATAATATGCACATCATCATTTTAAACAAATTATTTACAACTTGGTTTGTTTGCTTCTCATGTGAAAGTTTTCTTTGTTTAAATTTTTATTAATTTTCATCTATAAAGTAGATCTTAGCTATAGATCAAGACAAGCACTCTACTTTAATCATAGCCAACATAGAATATTTTGAACTAGCATATTTATGAATTAAATCATGAAGATGAGAGTTGATTTCCTTTGGAAGCTTTAAATGTCAATATGCTAGAATAACTCATTTTCATGAATCAAGTATAATTTTTTCAATTAAATGGAACATAATTATTCATTTTTATAGAGTGTTTTAAGGTTTCAAATAAATTATATGCCTCTTTGACATATTTATCATTAAAATATTTTGGACATCTAAATATACATTACTTCCTCATTTCTAATAGTTTCTAGAATTCTCTTCCTTGTTTTAGTTTTGTAACAAGAATTTATTTTGCTTAAGTTCTTCTAGTCTAAGCTAAACTCTGAAGTCCTATTCATGTACAAGTGAAGCTCTATTTGAAACAAATGGATAAATGTACTAATATGGACAACAAAAGAATATAAGGGAATTTGGGTTTGAGTGTAACACCCTTCCTAGTGGCCTATGCGTTTTACCATTCTCCTACAATTTCCCTGTAATTTTCCCATTTCTAAGGGAAATATTCCGCCAAAAATACGGCAGAGTCTACCCTAAATTATATGGATTTCAACCTATATATGCATTAATTATTTATAAAATTGTAATTTCAATAATTGTAATTCCAATAATTATAAAGCAAAGACATAAATGACTAAACTAGCCCACTTACCCACAGCTGTGTGCCCAAGATCAAACCAAATCATGATGGCAATACATCATTAGGATTATACCGATCCATTTACAATCATATATTATCACTAAGACATACCAGTCCATCTCTTTAATACATTAATTAAAATCCTTTAAATACATTTATACAGATACATTATGAAATTAAAATCCTTATTCATCATACCACTAAGGAAATGTCTCCAAATATTACTCACTAGTCCTAACCCACAATTGGGATTCTTTACCTGACTTGCTACCTAAAAATATAATAAGAAGGTGTGAGTCTAGGCAAACTTAGTAAGTAGGCCAAATAGAAAACAATAGTAAAATAGAATAAAATGGTCTAAATTTCAATATAGCAAATCATGAATGATTACATCACAATGTAATCCTAAGAATATCATGAGGCTCAAATCCTCATTACATTAATGTACATTCTATACCATTTTATCATATTGCATACTATAAATCAACTTATCATAAACTGAACACAGTATATCAAAAGTTAGATCACTCTAACACTTCGTAACATAATAGTGCCATATAGGCACTTTCTATATTAATTGTGCCATTTAGGCACAACATATGTTAGTTATATCTATGCAAATGGTACATCAAGGCAATTCATTTCTATATCATAACCATGTACATCTTTCCACTAATACACAAATTCATTCAATCACACATATGACAAATTCTAGGATACGTACAATCCCACATCAATCCATACATTCATAAGCATCATGAATATAACAAACAAGATTTTAATCGATACATTGATATACATATATTACTAAAACCAAGATTCATGGGATATCCAGTATCCCCATCCATACATACATGCTTGTATACACATAAATATAACAAACAGAATAATTGTTATCCCCATCCAGTAATATATTCAAACGAAAGCCTGCTTACCTCAAGGAAAATCTACCATAAGCCTTCAAGTTGGCCTCAAGTTAGCTATGGGGGTTTGACATGATTGTCCCATAGATCCTACAAGCATAAAAATTCAATTCACTTATAGTTTTCCACTAGAACATTTTGTCAAACAGTTGATGGACATAATTTTAACTTTCAATTTCCACAATGGTGTCACAATCTATTTGCATTGTTAATATCATACAATTCATATGTAATACTTTTAATATCAAACCAACTTAATTAATAATGTGCCCTAAATGAATTACTTTCTCAGCCTATTTCATTAGCATTCTAGGGTTGGAATCAAACCATTTTACACATTGCCTATTATTTATGTGGACATTTTATCAAAATATTCTATCTACATTGTGTAAAGTATGACATTTCTATAAAGTTATCAAAGGAATTTCCTTCCCAACCATACAGACTCCTCATACAACATAACCATTAGCTAAATAACTATAAAAATAAGGTAATGAAGTTGTTAATTCTCTATATACAAAACCCCCTTTTTAACCACTACTTGGGTCATTGTCTTAACCTCTACTTAGGTCATTGTCCAAAACTAAATTTGTTACCTTATAACAATGTCCAAAACACAATAATCAATGAATTAAACATTTCCCCATGATTATCACATAGAAGCTACGAAATTGGGAAAGAATTATTGTTCATAGATTAGGCAAAAACCCTAGAAAAAGATAATTATTGTTTATAGTATTTTATACTATTGATTTCCATAGTTCACATTTCCTTTTATGCTTCATTTATGTTTAATTATACCTCATCTACATACATAAAAACTTTTCTTCTTCTCACATATACATCAATTGAATTCTCCACATTCCTCTAAGTATGTTATAACTTATATAATCATATCAAATTACATCAAGTCACTATGCTATACTTGTATTCTTTCTTTTAACTCCTGATCCTCATCATTCTTATACTGCCTTAATCATTTCCAAGAATACAAATATATCATACAACAATACTTATCTAATTTCAACCCCATTTGCATGAATTTCATAAACTTTCATTCAAACATCAATAATTAGAGAAAATTAACCTACTTACCATGGAATCACCCTCCCACAACTTTCGTTTACTAAAAGCTTTGGGTCTATAAGATTTGCTGCTATGTTTGAAGATCCTACATTAAAATGACATACCATCTAGTTATTTGAATGCAATAGTAACAAAAGGAAATTGAGTTTTTGCAATAAGTCTTACATCCCTTAACCTATTGCTAGCTAATTTTTATTCTATGACCTACTCAAATTTTGCTTAGGAGATGATTATGAGACCATTATTAGAAGCTAATCATGTCATATATCTCTTAAGGGCATTTCATCAAACATGTAGGAGGCATTTCTCAAAGTTCATATTCCTAGGTAAGATTATCCTGAATTTCCTTACCCAAACTATATATACACCTATCTTAACAGGTTTGCTATCTGGCTATCGTAGGCAACCAAATTTAGAACCTTACTCCAATTAAATTACCTGTAGTAGTGTGAATAAGGGTAAATTCCACGAGAAGTATCTAGCTTAATTTTATGCAATGTGAACAAGAAAGGGGGTTTTGAATATAATAAGAGCAATGTTGTGAAAGAAATCTATTAGAGAAGAAAACTTTTGTTCAAGTCAACATCCACCATCAGAATCTCATAACTGATCATTGATACAATTATAAATCAATTCACACTTTAAAATTCACCATTGGAATTATTTTTCCTATATCCTTCAACATAGTTAATTAGAAACATGGGATCCAATTAACCCTAACTATTAAATAACCTTAGATAGGAACTAAAGATTTAATTTAATAGCAGCCTTAAGATCTGTAGAGATTGATGAAGCCAAACAACACAAGCACATGCGGTTACATTTAATTGAGTCAAATATTCTTCCTAAGATTTAATAATCCCTGATGTAATAAATTATTAAACCTTAGTTGCTTTGCAGATTAGAGGGATCAAACAAATTAGATTTAATATCTAATCTAACAATAGATTGTAATGAATAATAAACTAGTAGGCCTCCTAAAAATTAATCATAAAAATCATAATCATGAATCAAAGAAGAGTATTCAATACTCAAAGTATAAATTAAACAATTAAATCAAATTAGAGCTCATTGTATATTGATTTTGAGACTTCTGTCTCCTTAAACCAAGAATAAAAGTTTAGCCCCATAGGGCCATGAAATCACAAAGGAAATAAAATAGAAAAGAGAGAAGAGAGAAGATTCTCTATTAAAAGTAGCCAAGAAGTCCTCCTCCAAACCATAGCAAAAGAACCCCTAAAAACCCTGAGAAACTGCTATTTATATAGAGTCAAAATATCCAAAATATGGAACTTCCGCAAGTTTTGAAAAATATTAGCTTGAGTCGGACATCGTTGGCGCCACCTTCTACCTCCAGTGGGGTGGTGGTGTGAAGTGGGTTGGCACTGACGGCGCCAAATGGGTGCGGTTTGCTACCTCCGGTGATTTGCTCTTTGTTGCTTCTCCTCTACATTTCATCCTAACTTTGGTATTTGTCCTGTATTTGCCCTTGATGTAGTCCTTATCTCTTAAAACTCCCAACATAAAAGTTGTAGAATTTTTTTTTGTTTTTAGAACATCTCTGATTATCTCAATCAGAGGTCGGATGAGAGAGTTATGCTAAATAAACAAAGTGATGCTGAAATTATCCAAAATCCCTCAATTGACTTCTTTTTACACTTAACCACTCCAATTGTCTCTTAAATCAAAATAAAAGAATAATGAGTATATTTAGGAATCAAATAGATGTAAAAGATTAAGTATTAAGGGAATAAAATATGATATTTTGTATTCTCATCAAATTCCCCCTTTACTTAACTCTAGCTCATTCTCGAGCAAAACTCAAATTTGCTCTCCCCTAAAAGATTATCAAGGTTGTAATTATTATAAACAAAGAATGACAAAAACTCTTCAAAACTTATAATATATCATGAAGAAATCATTCTTACAAACCTACAATCATTCATTAAGCATTCTCTCTTGAAGATGGATTCAAATAAATAAGTATAACCCTCACAGAAATAAAACCTCTACTCTCATGTAATTGAAGGGTATATGTTTTACTCAAATTCGTTTCAATGGAAATGATCTACCATAAGCTTGCATATCTTCTCATTATCCATCATTGGGATCACATTCATATTATGAATCATAAGGACTTTTTATGGGTTGTAATGGGGTTTAGGGTAAAGGTGAGAAATACTTGGAGATGTGGCTCAAAAGCTATTGAAACAAGTGAAGCATAAGTAAATCAACTCAAACTCAAATATATAAGATATGTACAATCACTTATTTTCTTTAGCATCTTTCATCTTTGAATACATGATGTATAAACATACCCCTTCCCTTGAAATTTTGATATTCACTTCTTTTTTCATTTTTCTTTTTCTTTCACTTTGAAATTTTTATTATTATTATATTAAAAACAATAACATGTTCTATTTTACCAATCATAGCCATTCCACAAATTTTGACACCCCCACACTTTATTTCTTGCACACCCATGCATAACACAATGATGACCATTGCTCTACTAGATCTATGGCTTGGGTAAGTTTCAAGTTTGTAACTTAGGTTCACAATAAAATTCTCTAATGCTCAAAGGGGCTCAACAATAGGAAACATTAATCACAAGGTAGGCTATTTGGCTTATGTAGTTCATAACAAAGAAGGCCTTAATCATGTTCATGCATGCATATATCAATGAAATCTCAAAGAGAACCAAGGTAAGTTCTAGAGAAACAAATCCATGGAAGAATATCTCTCATGAAGAAAAAGGGTGAGACTGATGTGAATGTGTTAGTCTAAAGGCTCAAAATCTCACCAGCTTGTGTCTATGAAATTTGGTTAGTACCATTCTCAAGGAAAATAACTAAACCAAACAATTGGAAATTGGAAGATTACTTATGCAATCATGTTATAAATTTTTCAAACTTATTTGAATCTTACTCATGACATCATCAACTTTAAATCTTGAGAAACCACCAAAATAAAGGGTAAAACTGACTCTCTCTCAAAGATTTTTCTATATAAAAGCAAACCCAAACACAAAAATACAAAAAAACAACCTAAATGTAAATTCCCCTTGGGTTGCCTCCCAAATAGCACTTTTGTTTATAGTCATGGGCTCGACTCAGTGTTTCCTTCATCAATCAATGTAAACTTGCTATTCTAGATCCAATTCTATAGCATTTTCATCTTTTAGTCCTTCGTAGAAAGGCTTAAGTCTATGGCCATTTGCTATGAAAACTTTGGAAGTCATCAAACTCTGAATTTCAACTACACCATGAGGAAAAACATTAGTGACAATAAAAGGTCCATTCCAAGAACATAACTTACCTAGAAACAGACAAAGTCTTGAATGGTATAGAAGAACTTTCTAACCAACTTTAAACTCCTTCCTAGAGATCATCTTGTCATGAAAAGCCTTCATCTTTTCTTTGTAGATTCTTACATTCTCATAGGCATCATTGCGAATCTCCTCAAACTCTCAAAATCGCAACTTCTTGTGCTCTCCACTTTCATCCATGTTTATGTTGAAACTCTTGATAGCCCAATAAGCCTTGTGTTTTAACTCAATAGGAAGGTGACATGATTTACCAAACATGAACCGCTAAGGTGTCATACCAATGGGTGTCTTGTATGCAATCTTATACCCCCACAAAGCATCATCCAAGCGCAAACTCCAATCTTTTCTTTTAGGATTAACTATGTTTTCAAGAATGGACTTGATATCTCAGTGTGATACTTCATCTTGTCCATTCATTTGCAGATGATATGCGATTGACATCTTCTGAATCACATGATATTTTCTCAACAAAGCTTTAACTGTTCCATTGCAAAAGTGAGTGCCTTGATCACTTATCAAAGCACTTGAAATTCCAAACTTAGAGAATACATTAACCCTGATAAAATTCATAATAGCCTTAGAGTCATCAGTCTTGGTGGCTTTAGCTTCCATCCATTTCAAAACATAGTCAACAGCAAGTAATATATAAACAAAACCAAAAGAAACAGGGAATGATCCCATGAAATCAAGGCCCCAAACGTCAAAAATTTCACAGACTAGTATGGGGGTTTATGGTATATCATTCCTTTGGGAAATATTACCTATCCTTTGACAATGTCACACAACTTGCAAAAATAGTATGAATCTCGAAACAAAGATGGCTGATAAAAACCATACTCTAACACCTTTCTTATCATTCTCTTAGCTCCAAAGTAACCTCCACAAGCATAAGAATGATAAAAGATGAGTATATATGGAAACTCACTCACAGGAATACACCTTCTTATTACCTGGTCTACACGATGCTTCCACAAGTATGGGTCATCCCACACATAATATTTTGCATCACTCTTGAACTTGTTTCTTTGAGCTTTAGCCAAACAAGGAGGTAATATGTTAGTGACAAAATAGTTTACCATATTCGCGTCCAAGGCAATTTCTCACTCACAGAGAATAATTACTCATCAAGAAATGTTTCTTGTAGATGAAGTTCATCCCCCACATGGACTAACTGACTCAAATGATCTGCAACAAGATTTTCTATCCTTCTTTTGTCCTTGATATCCAAGTCAAATTTGTTCAAGAGAAGTATCCACCTTATCAATCTTGGCTTTGCTTCCTTCTTCATCATCAAATAATGAAGAGCTGAATGACCAGAATAAATAATGATTTTAGTACCAAACAGATAAGATCTAAATTTTTCTAAAGCAAAGACAACAGCTAAAAGTTTTTTCTCAGTGGTGGAATAATTTCTCTAAGCATCATTCAATGTCCTTGAAGCATAATAGATGGCATGAGATGTTTTCCCAATTCTCAACCCAAAATAGCACCCACTGCATAATTGCTTGCATCACACATTATCTCAAAAGGAACATTCCATTCAAGAGGTTGGATAACTAGGGTTGAGGTCGGTAGTTACTTGAGCTTGTCAAACACCTTTTTGCACCCTTCATCGAACTCAAAATCCACATCCTTTTGTAGTAACTTGCGTAGAGGCAATGCTATTTTGGAGAAGTCCTTAATGAATCTTTAATAGAAACTTGAATGTCCAAGAAAAGAACAAACTTCCTGCACACTAGTGGGATAAGGTAAAGACTGAATGATATCAACATTAACTTTATCTACCTCAATTCCACTAGATGAAATAATATTACCCAAAACTATCTCATGTTCAACCATGAAGTGACATTTTTCATAATTTAACACAAGGTTAGTTTTTATGCATCTTTGAAGAATAGGTGTAAGGTTATGCAAACAATTATCAAAGGAGTCTCCATGAACTATGAAATTTTCGATAAAGACTTCTATAATCTGCTTAATGTAATCTAAAAATATGCTAACTATACACCTCTGGAAAGTGTCTAGGGCGTTGCAAATGCCAAAGGGTATCAAGAAATATGCAAAAGTTTCAAAAGGGCATGTGAACGTTGTCTTCTCTTAATCTTTAGGGGTAATCACAATCTGGAAATAACCTGAATAACCATCAAGAAAACAATAGTAAAAATGACCAGGTAATCTCTCATGCATTTGATCAATAAAAAGTAAAGGAAAATGGTCCTTGTGAGTTACAACATTCAACTTTTTATAACCTATACAAACTCGCCACCCATTCTAAACACGAGTAGAAACTAACTCATCATTCTGATTTTTCACCACAATTATTCTAGTATTTTTAGGAACCATTTGAATGGGGCTGACCCAATTGCTATCTAAAATAGGGTAAATCACTCCAACTTCAAGAAGTTTGAGGATTTCCTTTTTCACTCCATCCATAATGGATGGGTTCAATCTCTTTTGTGGTTGGCAAGAAGGTTTTGCTCCCTGTTCAAATAGAATATGATGCATACATGTGGATGGGCTGACTCCTTTAATATCTACAATTGTCCAACCAATAGCCATCTTATGCTCCTTAAGGACTTGCACTAGCTTCTCTTCTTGTGATGTACTAAGTTTACTTTAGATGATCACTGGCAATGCCTCTCCCTCTCCAAGAAACACATACTTGAGTTGAATTGGCATAGGCTTCAAATCTAGAATCGGAGTTTACAAAATAGAGGGTAAAATTCTCTTATTAGAAATTGGTAATTTAATATGAGGAACATTACCTAGTTTTGGTGACTTCAGAAAGTCATGCAATGATGAAATAGTTTCATGCAATTCCAAAGTCCATGGTAAATCCCCATTCTCCTTCTCAAGAATCTCACTAATAGCAACTTCCAATATATCTTTGCCATCAATTTTAAAAACTTCCTATGCACAAGAATCAATCACATCAACAGAATAAATAGAGTTATCCTCATTAGGATACTTCATGGCATCATAAATGTTAAACTTTACAATTTCACCATCAAATTCCATGGTGAGTGTGTGACTATGAACATCTATCTTGTTTTAGATGTCTTTAGTGTCTTCCTAATAGAATGGGAGTACCGTGATTACCATTCTCTATATCTAGCACATAGAAATCAGTATGAGAGACTAAATCATTGACTTGCACAAGAACATCCTCAACTACACCTTTGGGATATGCATTGGATCTATCAGCTAATTGAATTACAACACTAGTGTTATTCAAAGGTCCAAGTTTCAAAGAAGCATGTAATGAATATGGCATGACATTAATGAAAGCTCCTAAATCTAACATGGCCTTTTCAAGTTTAGTGTTGCCTATCATGCAAGGGATAGTGAACATACTTAGATCTTTTCACTTTGCAGGGAGTTTTTTTTGAATGATTATAGAAACATTCTCCCCTACTCTCACCTTCTCAAATCCCTTGAGTTTCTATTTTCTCTTTGTTGTACTCAATTCTTTCAGGAATTTAGCATAACGAGGTACTTGTTTAATGACATCAAAAAGTGGAATATTTACCTCACATTTTCAAAAGTCTCATAGAAATCTTTATAGCTCTTAAGTTTTTGAGATTCTACAAAAGCTTGAGGAAAAGGAGGTACTGGTTTATATTAAGAAACAGGTTGAAACTTGCATTGAATTGCTTCATTGTCCTCGCAAAGGACCTTGTCTGCAACAATGCTTTTCCCTTTTTCTTACTCTATTGGTGTAGGATTTGCTTTTGTTGGAGTCTTAAGCTCCTTACCACTTATCAAAACAATTGCACTCACATTCTCTCTTGGGTTCACCACTGTTTGAGAAGGCAATTGTCCTGAATTTTGTATTTCTAGCCGATTGATTGTGGTAGCTATCTGAATTACCTGATTCTCTAAATTCTGAATGCTAGCCTTTGTCTCCTGTTGAAATTACAAAGTGTTAGTGGCAAGAGACTTAACAATATCTTCTAAAGATAGACCAGAGTTAGAAGTTTATCCTTGTTGTGGTCTAGGTTGGTATAGCTGCTTGTTCTATTGGAAATTCGGGCAATTTTGATTTGTGGGCTGATTTGCTTGTGGATTCCCATAGCTGAAATTGATCTCTCCATCCCGAATTGTATGAATTCATACTTCCTCTGTGGTTGTCCAAAAAAACCACCGATTGCATTCACTTACTCAAAAGGTTCTTCTTGAAGAGTTGGGCATGCATCAGTTGGATGTCCTACTATTGAATAAATTCCACAAGCTTTTGCTATCTGCATATTTCATATAGACAATTGACAAATAAGAGAAGTTAGACCAGCAATTTGTTGTTCAAGGGAAGAAACACTTACCTCATTGATAGTCTTGGATAGAGAATAAAGCCTATTGCCAAATTGTTGTGAGTTGGCTGCCATGTTTGCAATCAAGTTCCTTCCAGCTTCAGGAGTTTTATCCACCAAAGCTCCTCCACTAGCAGCATCAATCATGTTCCTTTTAGTGGGTAGAAGACCCTCATAGAAATACTGGATGAGTAGCTGCTCACTAATCTGATGATGGGGGCAACATGCACATAATTTCTTGAAATGCTCCCCATATTCATATAGAAATTCTCCACTGCTGTCTCATACCACAAATTTCCTTCCTAATGTTGGCAGCCCTTGAAGCTGAAAATTATTTCTCTAAAATAACCTTTTCATCTCATTCCATGTTGTGATACTCCGAGATGGTAAATAGTAAAGCCGATCCTTAGCTAAATCCTTCAAAGAGAATGGAAAGGCTCTCAGTTTGATTTGCTCTTCAGTTGCCCCTGTCGGTTTCATACTTGTGCACACCATATGAAATTCCTTTAGATGCTTATGAGGATCTTCACCTGTAAGACCATGGAAAGTGGGAAAAAGGTGAATTAGTCCATATTTTAATTCAAAATTAATATTAGCATCTAAAGTAGGAAACATTATGCATAAAGGTCATTGATCCAAATCAGGTGTGGCAAGCTCTTTCAAAGTTTGAGTTCCAATCATGACTTCTTCCTTTTCTGAATTTCTCTGAGCTTCACTTCTCAACCTGTGCAAAGTTCTTTCAATTTTTGGTTCATACTACAAATTACCTTGATTATAAGGGCAAGTTGCAGTCATCAAAATCAAGGAAAATCTCATGAATCCTTAAAAAAATAAAAAAATAGGAAAAATCACAAAAGCATAAAAATCAACTAGAATGCCTCCTCGACAACAGCACCTAAATTTTAGTGTGCTATCGTAGGGAACCAAATTTAGAACCTTACTCCAATTAAATTACCTATAGTAGTGTGAATAAGGGTCGATCCCATGAGGAGTATCTTACTTAATTTTATGCAATATGAATAAGAAAGAGGGTTTTGAATATAATAAGAGCAATGTTGTGAAAGAAATCTATTAGAGAAGAAAACCTTAGTTCATGTCAACATCCACCATCAGAATCTCATAACTAATCATCGATACAATTATAAATCAATTCAAACTTTGAATATTCACCATTGGAATTAATTTTTCTATCTCTCCTTCAACATAGTTAATTAGAAACATGCAATCCAATTAACCCTAAATGCTAAATAACCTCAAACACGCACTAGAGATTTAATTTAATAGCAGCCTTAAGATCTATCGATATTGATAAACATAAACAACACAAGCACATGCAGTTGTATTTAATTTAGTTAAATATTCTTCCTGATGAAATCCCCTTGAAATAATGAATAGTCATTATTCAATGTAATGCCCAAATGAGAAGTAAAGTTATATGTGAAGGCTTTGATTCAACCCTAAGATACCAATGAAGTGAGAATTGGTGATTGGTTATTTGGGGGTGTAATTAGTTGTTAGAGAAGTTGTTTAGATGTTCCACAGATTGAATATAACTTGTGTGACATTGGCAATGCAAAGGGACTACTATACCATTGTAAAAAGAGATAACTAAATATATCTACTTAATGTATGATGAAATATCTCAACAAGAGACAAGGTGGGAGTGAACAACCCTATTGTAGCTACCAAGTAGCTTTTGAAAGCTATAGTTAATTAACTTGAATTGATAATGGAAATCTTTAAAAGGTGTTGAATAGGGTATCCAAATAAAGAAATTCTTGAAAGGGTGGTTTGGGTGAAAACCCCCATGACTTAACTTAAATGGAATTTTAATTGTTTGAAATGTTGGATTAACTACTAAGATATTGATCTACTTATAAATTGATTTTGTGATATAGAGGACCAATGGGAGGTGGAATAGAAAGTTAAAGTTGTGTAATTGACAGTTTCACACCATGACTACTCAGTGAGGTAAGTAGGCATTTGCTTCATTAGATGGATGGGGATAGTATTTATCTCATTTGTTTGAATCTAGGCATGTATGATTGGGGATAGAGAATATCTCATGATTGTTTTGATATGCATTTGTTGAGCATGAGTAGACTGATAGGGAATAGTGTGTATTCCCTAATTTTCATTAGAGTAACATTTATATGGGTAAGTGGGGATAGAGATTATCCTATAAATATTATTTGTGTTGTATAGTTTATGAATGTATATATTGATGGAATGGGAAACATTCCATGAGTTATATTTAAAAGTAGTATGAGGTTGTGTCGGAATGTCACAATTATGATATGTGATGCCTGCATGGCAAACTTTGGATATTTGATATGTTTTATACAATAAAGATATGTATTTTGTGTTGTACATCTCAGGATGAGATGTGGGTACATTGTATTCATGGTTTGGTATGAAATATTCAGTTTTGGATTATTATTGTTTATTATTTTGCCTACTTACTGAGTTTGCCTAGAGCTCGCACCTTCTTATTTTAATTTATAGCTGACAAGTTAGGTAAAGAATCTCAACTATGGGTTGGGACTAGGGAGCAAGAGTAGAAGACATTTTGATGGTATGATAGAATTTAAGATTGGAATCCTATTGCATATGTGTATAATGGTAATTTCATCATGTATTTATATAATTAGAATTAAGATTTTAATTGATGTATAAAAGAGATATATTGGCATGTCATAGTGGTTTATACATGATGTTGTAATTATAAATGGATCTATATGATCCCAATGAGGTGAATTTCAATCATGATTAGTTTCAGTCTTGAGCAGACAACTATGGGTATGGGTATGTGTTATGGTTCATATTAGAAATTTATAATTATTGATATTTTATTATATATGTTTAATGTATGTCAGGCTTAGATTGTCATATTTCATGGCAGACTCTGCCAAATTTTTGGCAGAATATTTCTCTTAAAATGGGGAAATTAAATGGTAATGGTGAAATGCATAGGCCACTAAGTGGGCATTACAAAATGGTATCAAAGCCAAGTGGTTATCTGACACTGAGAGTGATGAGCCCAAAATCATGATGGCAATGATTTTGGAGGAAATAGAAAATAACATGCCAATACAAGTTTATGAACTCATGAGAGACATGGAAGAACACTAGAATGTAAGGGAAATGTCAATCATACGTTGAAGGCATGAGTGAGGAAAAAGAGGTACTTAGGCATTGGCATAAATGATATTCATATGAATGGTTATGATATGACATAGATGATATTGAAATGGAAGGAAGGTGAATGTTGTGATAGCACAATGGTGACTTAGGTATGGTATATACTTGTTATGAGCAGAGTATTGCAGTGAAGCATGGTGGTGCTTATATTACACCTTATTTGAATGTTCAAATGTTATGGTTTTATAGTGTAAAAATTATGAAGTTTTATGAATAGACATTGAGAAAAAATTTCATGTAATGCCTTAAACCCCCACGCTATGTGTTTTGGCGATCCGATAAATTATTGTCTATGAGGGCCTATGTGGGATGCTACCACTTACTTTCTTCCTAAGGGAAGTCTTCTTATAACCCCACACTTTTCCTATTTTTTAGGTAGATATTAGATATCCTGCCATAAATCCGGTAGAGTCTCCTTTAAATTATGTGAATTTAAATGTGATATACATCAATCAAATACATTTCTAATGTCTATAGTCATAATTTCCAATCATGAATAAAACTAAAATTTTAATAATTATAAATCAAACCATAAATGACTCAACTAGCCCAACTTACCTCCAACTCAAAATCTGTATCATACCATGATGGCAATACACTATAGGGAAACTATATCATGCTATCACATTGTTATACATCATCTACTATTTTTATTTACATTTAATTACTAATATACAATGGGATTCTAATCCCAACATATAGTCATACCACATAAAAATATGTCTTGTAATCTTGTTTAGCAACCCAAATCCACAACAGGGATTCTTCACTTTGCCTATCAACTAAAAATTTAAAAGAAGAAGAAGTGAGTCCAGGCAACTCAGTAAGTAGACACAATCAATAGAAATCAAGTCAAAATTAATATAATTTAATTCAATCATGATCAAAGATATAATAAGCCAATTATACTATGAGGACCTCGTCCTTATTATTCTAATTCAATATTCTATGCCCATCAAGCATGTCTAATCATACAATTTCTCATATGCAACAAGACAACTAATCAGGAGATAACTTTTATCCCCTAAATCAACAATATACTCATATGCTCATTTGATTACCCAATATACCATTTCAATCC
>JAYJMB010059339.1:0-20040 GCA_036873735.1 Pouteria campechiana | reverse complement strand
ACACCTCTAAATAGAATCACATTTGAAAACAATAGTGATTCCCTTAGGCAATGTAACTTTTGTTAATTCAAGGTGTGTTTGGTAATATGAAAAAAAAATAATATATATATAGAAAAGTAACTTTTTTACCTTTTCTCATCCTTTTATACACCTTTTGATGTGATTACACAACTTAATAATCTAATAACTTTTCTTTTTCTATTATTATTTATTTCTTTCATCATTATTTCATAGTTTTTTATAATATAAACCTACATATTTTATTTTTATTTATTTTATTTTTAATCATAATACTCTATTGTATCACAGCACTTTCTTTCTCCTTTACTTTTCCTCAACCTTGTTTTCTCACAACGTTTTCCAATTCCCAGACACTCCCCTAATGAGTCTCCAAATTGAATTTGGGTGATCCTTCGGTCACATCAGTCACAAATTCTCAGATCACAATTCGCAGGTCACGAGGAGAAATACGTTAAAAAGGAAATGATGAATTCTGACAACCAACCAGGCTAACAACGTAAAATATGAAGTTGGTTGAATTCGTTCATTACCCTAACATCATGGCAATGCTAGGCTTGTAATATAAATCGATATATATATATATATATATATATATATATATCCATGATTCCATTATTCAAACCATGCAAATAGAAGAACATGTGGCAATGCTAAGAGGACAAAATAAGAACCCTTGAGATGTGGAAAAAAGCTGATTCTGGTTTACCAAATTGATACGCTATCGTTAAAGTATGCAAAATTGACATGCCACCTAATTTTAACCTTCATTGCTATATGCATGGCAGAAAGCTTCTTCCTACTCCTCACTAGATCCTTGATTGCTTCCATTCGTGTTGAAGGGGCTACCTAGATTTCTCTTTCTAACAATTGCTTATTTCTGACGGAATCATCTATAATGGTTAAGGCCAAACCTAACCCACCTAAAACAATTCAAAGTTATACATGGAAAAAAAATACTGTATCATTTTACAATAAAATCACAATCCCAGGATGTATAAAATGGTGATCCAAGCATTATTAAACCTAGTTTAAATCATTCCATGGATCAGAATTAAACTATTCAATGGATCAAAATTTTGATTTTTGATCCCGGAACATGCATGATTTTATTGTTATAATGGACTCTTTTAATAATTATAAAAAAAAAAGCCCCCACCGAAGAGGGTTGGCATCTGAAACTATTTCAGCTTTATTCTGTCCTTATGAAATACTTTATTTCTGTCGGCCTGTTAAATTGACGACAACGCAGAACAGATGAGCTTTCGTTTTCGTTTGCGTATAAGAAATCAAATCCAAACCCACAGATCAAATTCCAACCCTGACGAAGCCAATTCGAGAAAAGTGGATCAATCCACAATAGCCTAACTTCTTGGCAATATCGACAGATCATCCGGTTGGCAGGTTGTGTCACATTCTTCAATAAGATTTTCAAGATGCACACATCAGCCAGGAGCCTACACGAATCACAAATTTCGGTGCTGTCCTTAAGTTCTGGGCCCACCATAACATTTAAATTAATAAAATCTAAGCCACTTCAAATATTAATCATTACAAATCTGGCTAAGATGCTAAAAATATCTTAATTCAAAACTTAAATTATGACATTAGAAACTCTTAATAATATATATATATATATGAATCTGTTAAAATTTTTCTAATTAATTTTGCCGTTCACAGGAGAGTATACACGCATCTATTCCATTCAACGTGTCACTCACACGTAGATGAGTAATAAATTAAATTTTATATAATTCAAATACTCATAATAATAACTTTAAATCATCTTTCAGTCTTTACACATGACATAACATTTTCTTGAATGTTAGTGTCCGTATCAGTATTTGAAAATGAACTTGAATCAAATCATAGTATCATAATAAATGAAAATTTCGAGAGGGTAGCACTGGATCATGGTCCAAACTAATGGAGGACAAAACATCATGCCAATATATAGAGGCTGTAAATCTTCTGCATTTGACAAGCTGAAGACTGCAATGGGGAGTGGGCCTCCATGTGATGAGTGCAGGTGGTTACAGAAACCGGAGGAAATAGCAAACCATTTGAGAGCTTTGGCGTAGTTGGGATTGTTATGACGCAGGATAGGTTACGGGTTTTGGGAATTTGCAGCAGTGGCTTACTAATTAATTTCCTTACAAGTTAATCGAACACATCCAAAAGGAGTTTTATTTCCTCAATTAAAAAGTGATACTCGTGGCATGCAGGCAAGTTCTAATTAAAACAACGAGGTTTCGTGTAATTTTTAGTAGTTTGAAAAAATGGGAAAATGGATTTTTTTTTTTTCATTTCAGAGAAATGATTTGATAGTCATAGTGCCCTGCAATTTTTTATGCAAATAGTCTATTTAAGGTCTACAATAATATATATATATATACACACATGCGCATATATATATAAAGAGAATTCAATTCATTTATCCCACTTATTTAAGTGGGCATGCAAAATTATCATTTTTGCAGTACCATCGAATTATTTGTCCAAACTCCAAACAGTGAAAATGGTGCACATTGGATGGGCCATTTGCTGAGAAAATCTTGGGGTATTGATAAGGGGCTGACTAGCAAATTGAGTTAAGGTGGCAATCTGTGACTGATAGCACAATAAAATTCTGGTGCGTGCTAATCACAAGATAATTTTCTTCATTGAAAATTATTGCGACCTGCAGAAGCAGCAGTTTCCTTCGAATGATGGATAGAGTGTTGACGTGAGATTTTCAAGTCTATCAAAAAGGGTCTAAACCATGAAACCTTAATTATAAACTCACTGCATGCAGCTGCTTTTACCATAAATCATTTTCCCATAACTCATAAATTTTCTGCGACACATTCAATTCAACTAGATGGGTTGGTAGTTGCATGTAGAGCAAGGCAATAGCGACATAGAATTTAAAGTCGGATTTATTTAATTATAATTCAAGTCATCTAAGTATAAATAATTTTAGGTGTTATCTAACACTTTTTACATTATCTCTTCATAAGGGCTTATTTTTAGAATTCATTGTAAGTTGTAGAAGTAGGAATATTCCAATGATCTTATCCAATATTGGGGTAGCACAATGAGAAGATTAATAGTTTCAAATTATGACTGAATTTCTATTACAATCCAAAGTTTAAATGGGTCAAAATTTCTTTCTAGTCTACCCAACCCGTTTACAATCAGTCGAGATGGCCTCGGATTGTCGTTTTCATACTAAGTTGGTCAGTTAGCCCAACCAAACAGCTGACTTTAAAATGTAAAATAACACATATATTTCATAAAATGAAAAAATAAACACTTCGAAATTTCACAAGCTTTTCCTACGAAAGTGCCACGCGCAGCTATGTTGACATTGATCATATAAACGATTTGATCCATTAAAATAAAGTTAATCCAGACCCAAAAGATAAGCTTTAAGGAATGCGTCGTCACCAAACCTCAAATCGAAGAAATCAAACCAATGTCGCCACACCCCCAACAATTAAAAATCAGACACTAAAACCTTATCCTGTACCAATTTGCCTAGCTCAACTCGGGCAATTGGATATTATAAACGCTAACATGAAGTGGGCATCAACAGCTTATGAGGTAAACTTGATGTTTGGAAATTTGGAACGAACTTAATGGTTTGACTGATTCTATCATGAACTGGTTGCTGATTGGTCCGGTCACAATCCGGTTCAAAAATAATGAAATCGTAGTTTTAACATTATTGATGAAATGCAAAAGCCAACTAAAGGGCCCTAGTTGGAATGGTATTAAAGAGATATAAAAGGGAAGGAAAAAGTAAATTTTAAAATAAAAAAGAAAAATTAATATTAATTATAAAGTGAAAAAAAATAAAATAGATAGAATTTTTTTAAAAATATAAACAATGATGTGTACAAAATATGAATCTGATAATAGTTAGTGGCAGGTGAGTAGGACAGAGTGAAGCGGTATAGTTCGTTGGTAAAGAAAAATTACCATAAAGTTATACAAAGATCTAAGGTTTGCTTTCTTATAAAGAAATTAATATAATTTAATTTTTTTAAGAAAAAATTTGTGAACCTGCGGACTTTCTGTTGAGTTTTCATAACATTTGGATCAAGCCATAATCGTGGCCGACCAAACCCAACATGGATAGGAATGGCGGAGGTGATGCATGCCGTGAGAATAATTGGTACGCTTCATTTGCGTTATCTCAACGGAAAAGCAAAACAAAAGCATAAGGAGCGGAGTATATTAAAAAAAGGTAAAGTGTATTATAGTAATATAGCTTTTTTTAATAAAAAATAAAATTAGAATTATATTTAAAATGTCAAGTCAATCTAAAAAATTTTAGAGGAGAGTGCTGTTAAGCTCCCTTCTTAGTGCATGCAACCGCCCTAAAGTCAAAGCACAAATTCATTTCGGTAAACCACACGTCCGTAAATAGGATGCAAATGTAAATAATAAATAGACATGATATTTACTTATTCTATTTATTATTTTATTTTATCTGTGTTTTTTATTTATTCTATTAACCATCGGCGTATCATCGTCACCAACGATGGGGTTATACAATGTCCTCACGCCAAGGTAAGCTCAAGCTCATACCTCCAGATTGTGAAGAAAAGCATCTTTCCCATCCTCCCTCGCGCTCGAGATTATCCAGGAACATCCTCTAAGCAAAGCCGCCCGCAGCAAAATGCCTACTGCTCCCGAAACTGCCTATCCCATCAAAACCGTCGTGGTTTTGGTCCAGGAAAACCGCTCATTCGACCACATGCTTGGATGGATGAAATCCCTCAATCCCGAAATCAACGGCGTGGATGGCTCCGAATCCAACCCACTCTCCACCTCCGACCCCTCCTCCCCCATCGTCCGGTTTGGCGACCGGTCCGGCTACATAGCACCCGACCCCGGCCATTCGTTCGGCGCCATCTACGAGCAGATCTTCGGCGCCAAGTACGATCCCTCGGCCGCCAACGCTACCAAGACGCCGCTGATGAACGGATTTGCGCAGCAGGCGGAGAAGGTGAAGAAGGGGATGTCGGAGGCGGTGATGAACGGATTCCGGCCGGACGCTGTTCCGGTGTACAGGGAGCTGTTGGAGGAGTTCGCCGTGTGCGACCGGTGGTTCGCGTCGATGCCTGCTTCGACTCAGCCGAACCGGCTGTTCGTGCACTCGGCGACGTCGGAGGGGCTGACGAGCAACGACACCCAGAGGCTTGTGCGGGGATTACCGCAGCGCACGATCTTCGAGGCGTTGGACGAGGAGGGATGGACCTTTGGGATTTACTATCAGTATCCGCCGGCCACTCTCTTGTACAGGTGAGGAGAGAGCCGTTGGTTTGTGGGGTAGCTCGGCGCAGCTGCTTCCCACTCTGGTAGGTTACATCGCGATGGATGCGTCTGAGGTTCATCGTGGTCGTAGCTTTCAGGACTTTTTCCTTTCTTTCTTTCTTTCTTTCTTTTTTTTTTTCTTTTTTTTTTTAAGATTTTGGATTTAGTTGGGGTACTTTGTACAACTTCGTAGTCAGGGTAGTTGGCTAGTTGGACTTTGCATTATGGCTTTCTAGTCACTTGTGGTAATTACAGGGGTGTAAAAATTGAATTGTTGGAATAAGGGTAGAACTAAAATGCTTAATTTTCAAATGCTATCATAAAATTGATATTACAGCTTAAAGCCTGATCATATTAACCTGAACCCACAAAAAACTAGAAGAGTTTTCATGATGTTTCGGCGTTTTCTTAGTTGTGGGGTAAATTAGAGAACTAAGTTTTTATGAAGATTTTGCCAATTTCATGGACGGCTAATATGTGAGTTTGATTCATACGTAGGATGACGTTGGCTTCAACTGTCGGTCTTGGGTCATGCTAGAAGCCTAGAAACAGACTTCGAAGGGTAGTCACTTTATACACGGCCCGCATGGGAGGATTGATACGCAGCAATCTAATAAACACATGAATTAATGATACTCCGTACCTTTTGATTCTCTCCCATTTGGTTGCAATTTCGATTCAAGTCGACCCAGCAGATCATTTGTCTGCATTTCTTCTTAATTCTCATTCCTTGTTTGGCTTTTGCCAAAACAGGAACTTAAGGAAGTTGAAATACATCGGAAAATTCCACGACTTCGATCTGCACTTCAAGAGCCACTGCAAAGAAGGGAAGCTGCCAAACTACGTGGTGGTCGAGCAACGCTACTTCGACCTGAAATTGCTGCCGGGAAACGACGATCACCCGTCGCACGACGTCTTGGAGGGGCAGAAATTCGTGAAAGAGGTCTACGAGGCCCTTCGATCAAGCCCGCAATGGAACGAGATCCTCTTCATCATCATCTACGACGAGCACGGTGGATTCTACGATCATGTCCCTACACCTGTAACTGGAGTCCCGAGCCCGGATGATATGGTGGGTCCTCCGCCTTTTAACTTCCACTTCGATCGCCTTGGTGTTCGAGTGCCGGCCATGATGATATCTCCATGGATTGAGCGAGGAACAGGTAAGCAGAGTGCAGAAAATCAGATTTCTGTTGAACATGAATGCACCCAATTCTCAATTTGGTATTAAAATTTATATCTATCTCCAACAATTCTACTGTTTTCTTTCTATTTCTTACATTTTTAATCACTTGAAAGTTCTATCTATTTGCCTATCAAACTTACTAGCGATTAATTTGCCGAGAAAGTCTGCTATCCCTGTTAATGTTTCTGCAGTGCTGCATGGGCCGTCAGGGCCGTCTCCGACGTCGGAATTTGAGCATTCTTCCATTCCTGCGACGGTGAAGAAGATCTTCAATCTTAAAAACTTCCTTACAAAACGTGATGCATGGGCTGGAACATTTGAAACCGTTCTAACCCTGCACAGTCCTAGAACGGACTGTCCAGGTGAGATTTCATTCGTTTTCAAGTCATCTGCGCCATAACAATAATAACACATTTGTATAATTCCTTACCGGAATGATGCAGTTACATTGCCAGAGCCGAAGAAGCTGCAAGTGGATGACTCAAAAGAATCAGTGAAGTCGAGGGAACTTCAACAAGAACTTGTAGAAATCGAGGATGCATCCGAATCAGCGAAGCTAAGCGAATTTCAAGAAGAGCTGGTGCAACTGGCGGCTGTGTTGTGTGGAGACTACCATAAGGATATCTATCCAGACAAGCTGGTGGAGAGCATGACGGTCGCTGATGGCGCTAGGTACATGAAAGAAGCCTTCAATGTCTTCTTGGGGGAGTGCGAGAATCGCCGGAAGGATGGAGCTGATGAATCGGAGATCATCACGGTCGGCAGCCGTGCTGATGGGAGGCCTCCAGTTCAAAAGAAGAAGTCCTTTGCTCATAAGTTCTTCGCCTGCTTGGCATGCCATAATTCGTAGGGATCGATCCAATTGTATAATTCGTTCATTTCATTACTTTGTGTCATCAATTGCTCATTCAGATGTGAAATATTTTCTTAAATCAATGTTTTTAAGTCCGCTTATTATTGCTAAAAAATCATGCAAATGACCTAGTTTTATTACTCATTTATTTAATAAAAAAAATGATGAACTTAGCCATTCAAATGATGCATATAACATGATAGGCATCCCCTGTGATCTTGAAATAATTTCAACAGTAAAAACATCCTCCCCCACAATTTTATTTGCTGTAGTCTACATGAATTTTTAATTTAAATATTTTTTGGTTTAAAATAAATAATAAATAAATACCATGCTCCTAGTGGGGCCCATTTTAAAGGAGTCACCAACAGATCTTGTATTCAGGCCATGCAAAAGGTCAAGGCCTTTCAAATAGCTGCAGAGCGTTTAGTTCGGAACTTCATCGTCCTTTCGTGACAGGGAAAGGTGTCAGCCGTAGGTAGACCATCGCTATCGATTGGCGGTCCCGCTCCTTGAATTACCCAAAATGAGTATTCCGTTTATAACTCAGAATTTCCCTGGCACAAACAAGCCTTCTATGTTGTATCTGGGCCTGAGATTTTGCACTCGGCATTCCTTTCGGACACCAACTCATCATTCCATTGTGGGTCCACAACACGGTCGTTGGCCTTGGATTCGTCCTTCTGCCTGTGCAATATGATCCTAAACTCGGCTCATTTGCATCTTCGGCCCAACATTTGCATTCTTTCTCATGTTAAACCTCATGTTGCCCCTTAAACCTGATTTCGGTGAGTCCCATGCCTTCCATTGCAGTTTTAAGCTTAATAGAGATATCTAATCTTTTCAATCTGATGATTTGGTAGAGCATGACTGCTATCACTAAAAAATGATGTAGAATGGAGGGGGCTTTTCAAATCAAGAATGACGATTGAAACCCATCCTTTTATTTATTTATTTATCCATCCAAGCAGGTAATGAATGGACGTATATGCAGTCACAGAGTGGAATCGTATAAGAGGAAAATTGAGCCACAGAAGAAGAATGCCAATCATTTCATGAGAATTGAAGAAAGGCAAAAACCTACTTCCAGCACACACTTCATGTGGATTATTTATGTTTAGCAACTGTAAGTAGTATATGCTTTTTATTTGCCAAAACTTACAGTTAAGTTTATGGGCTTCTATAAGATATATGTAAAGATAAACTACAGGGGTTTTTGAAAATTGAAGAGTAGTTCCTTCCATCAAAGAAACTTCTTAGACGCACAGACTGAAGACACAGATAACGTAGTAGATGGAAGTCACTCAAGATCCACCATGAATACATCCTCGTGCAAACAAATCTACATTCAAGTTATGAACTGGACTGCTTATGTTATCTTCCTTTTTACTTTTCCTTTTTATCTTGGTATGCAGATGTTTTATGAAAATTGGTTGTCTGGCCTTTTTTATCTGAATGTATCTGCAGCTGAAACCCTCTGGTATAAGATCAAAAATGTGCAATGGAAGAACTGAGAGGCTAGGATTTCAGCATGCTTCTGTGGATATTGAGTCATTGGCGACTTCAATCTTGAGAATCCTGAATTTAGGAGGGAACCATGTCTCCAAATGGTTATCTTCCAATGCACAAACATATTGCTGTGTTGCCGGAGCTTTGATACTAATTCTTGACTCATTATCATATACACAAGATCAATACACATAGATCAAAGGTATAAACAATCACACAATAAAGACATAATATTTAGGTGAAAACCCTTCTAGAAATAATATTTACATGAAAATCCTTTCAGCCTAGAGGGAAAAAAATCATGAGAGAAAGAAATAATTGATCAATTATGAAAACAGGTTACAAAGATACATTTGAAAAATCTCATAAACATCTCATGGAATATCTCACAAATATCCATAATCAACACACTCTCATAACCCCCCCTCTCACTCTAGGAAAATCCTAGAATCTCCATGATGGTTCCTTTGTCTCAACTCTATAATCTTTTAATTAAATCTTTAACTGAAACCTCATTATATAGCTTTCCTAGTGAGCTTTCCTACATTAACTCATTTAGTCCTATGTCATATATGCAAACCTTACTAGATTTTTTTAAAATATAAGATACAAAAACCCAACAAATCTTCATCTTAGCTTAGATTCTATGGACATTAAGTCAACTCTTGAAAATTAAACCATTGTCATAATTCATCTACAAATTAATCATCGACTCTTTATTAGTTAGTTTATCATCTACCATGCTCAAATTAGCATGGCCCACATCTTCACTTAAGATGCCTTGCATAATCGACCATTATACTCCTTGTGACTCAATCTCTTCTCTCCTACTAGTATCTAAAAAGATCATAAACTGCCACACTCAAAAATTAAAAAGACTACCTCTCAATGCACATCTTACCATCTTCCTTATCTCTTCTTGAAGCTTCTCCCATTAACATTGTTGCTTCTGTGACTAGTCATTACCTACACACTACCCATACTATCATTATCTATATAATGAATTGGCTAAATTTACATACCTCTATGATTGTTACTCATGTGTAACCCTTTAGCTACAACATTCTAGTTCACTCAAATGATCATATAAGTATAACAGCTTTACCTATTTTAGTACTTATTAACTTTTCTCATGTATTTTAAACTGACTCCATCGTATATCCATTATAGCTCCTGCATACCACATGAGTCCTATCGCATACATTCAAACCTGTACATCACTTGCATACCACCGTCACTAACCATGCATTCATTCATATACTACTCGTGCATTAGCTACCAAATTATGCTTACATATTGTATCCATTTTTCAAACCACAATAGTCTAAGGACTCTCAAGCTTTTTCATGTCCACAATAATTCTATTAATTATAGTTACAAAACTCACTACCATCCATTGGACCATAGTCTTAAGACCATAACCAATATCCACTATAGAATATAGGAAAACTACTATTTAATATTTATGCTCTCCGTGTATCATCCGCACCTTATATTCATAGACAAACAACCAACCAATGCAGCATCCTTAGCATAATCATTTGTAAAGTCTACTGCTTCACCTTAATCTGAACAATCTACATGCATAATTAATATCTAATTAATACAATCACTCAACTGATCCACTCAAATTTACTCATATCTTTGCTAAATTAAACTAAATCAAACCTAATCCATCTTGATCACCCTTATCCACCTTGATTTTGCCCAATGATGCACCATCTATTGAATTTG
Source organism: Pouteria campechiana (assembly GCA_036873735.1). Classification (NCBI taxonomy): domain Eukaryota; kingdom Viridiplantae; phylum Streptophyta; class Magnoliopsida; order Ericales; family Sapotaceae; genus Pouteria; species Pouteria campechiana. The sequence goes on along the minus strand of JAYJMB010059339.1, from coordinate 9,436 downwards.
CACCATCTATAAACTTTAAAGCATCCCAAAACATTCAAATTTACCTTTACAATCCTTAAACATCACCAAATTGCCATTGATTTACACAAATCATCAAATCAATATCACTGAAGCATAACTTACCTAATCTAACCCCACCATCATATTCACAACATCTAAAAATATTCAACACCCGAAATACCCAAATCTAACATTAGGATCACCCAAAATAGGCTGCACACCTATATGCTTGGGTGTATCATCTTCATCAAGGAAAAACCTTAGCCTCCAAAACCATTGCAATTATCATTGCCACCTTACACTGCCATCACTGACCATCCATTGGTTGATTAGGTCTTACCAATGGAGCCTCCTCTCCATTTCGACCTTTGGAGAATTGTCATTGTAGTAGATCTCCACCTCTGATTGCTGAAAAATGCAAGAACAACAACTCTATTCACTCCTTGCCATCACCACCTGTCAGAGATCGATCGTTGGGCAATTTATCCTAAACAACTTAATAGCCATGCCATTCTATCCACTCGCTACAGCAGATCCTTTTTGTTGGAGAAAAATATCCACAAACCCACTATTATCGCATCTTCTTTCACCATGACTAGCAACAACTACTAGCCACCGCTCTTCTGCCTTGTTGGTGAAAGGCATCAGTAACCCAATAGTGGAATCCATCACCATTCTTTGTCAACACTGCCCTCTTTCTTCCTCTTCTCCATCATACGCAACACCTCTATTGTCATGGGCGATTTGCCCTCCATAGATCTCCACCAACCATTGCTTCAAGTTAAAGCCCTAGATTTGGTCACAAAAAATTCACACACTACCTTCAAAAAGCTAAAATTTTCATAATAGCTCATCTGTCTCAATCCTAGAAGCCTTCAAGATTCCTTCAAAAATCCCTAATTGCAAGCTCATTATATGGCTTCCCTAGTAAAATTTCCTATATGAACTCATTCAGGCACATCTAACATATGCAAACCTCGGTAGACTTTTGCAAAATATAAGACACCAAAACCAAATATGCTCTTATGTCAGTAACTTGTGAGTTTATTGATAGATTATAGTTAATGAATTGGATACTTCTTTCATTATCATCTAAGCTATTTTAACAACTAATTGAGGTAAACAAAATGCTTCTTGTTACACTATTACAATATCCCGGACGATGTACTTGAACAAGCCTAGCTTCCTTCAATTTATTAACTCTTGGAACTGCCCTAAGATTTCTTATAATTTAGATATACTTCATTTTTTTTCTTACTCTGCTCATCCATCTCAAAATTCTCACTTCTACTCCACTATCCCGTGGGCATGATCTTCCTTAACTGTCCAATGTCCTGCCAGGTAAAGTAAGATTTCACAAGACACCATTTATAATTTCCGAGTGAATTTCCTTAATCAATGATTCAACTAATTATTTCAGAATTTGATAATGCACCAATAAAGTGGCAATAAAAAGAAATAATTGCTTTCAAAAACCATATCCGATATTGATTTGTCGTCACCTGCGCAGTCTTTTTAATGGATCAGACCTGGTGCATCTTAATCGTCTGAAAGGATAGATATCGTGCAATAAATTCCCCATTTTGTTGATTGTTGGACAGGTTGAATTTGATAGTCTGAATGATGTTTTGTCTGGGTTTGCTGACCTGCTTTGGGGGGCCATCTATGCTATCTACTACAGATTTTGAAACAGGGGAACGAACAGTCTAAAACGTCTTATCTATTAGACCTATAAATCCAAAATTCCTATGTTTTAGACCACATATGCAGAGTATCATTACCTCTGTAATCACCAACGGATGACCTCAATAGGGCCCAGGTTGCTCGAATTTTGCAAGCCTGTTCTCAATCTTAGACAACTAAATCGAGATGTGCTAGTGGTGATTATTAGATGCTTAAGCTCATTGCTTTTTGTTAACTCAAATTTCTGGACAATTGGCTGAAGACTCTTTGACATGGCATCAGAAATTCGTAATTGATGGAACTCAAGCTATCGATTATTGGATTTTTAAGCACCTCTCTAACTGAAATCTTCTATGCGTTACTATCGTTTTTATTTACAAGACAATGTAAACGATTGTGTGACGAATCTAACCAAGAATTAAAGAGTCAAAAAAAAAAAAAAGAAAAAAAAAAGATCTACGTTCTATTGGGACCTCTATCCGAGAATCCTGACCGTCCAATATCCTCATTATCTTTAATATGATCACCCAACAAATCCCTGAAACTGATGCAACTTCCTGTCCAATTCCTTTCCCTTGAAATTCTGTCCTTAACTTCCTCCGGCAATCTCAACATGAATCTATCTTCCCTCCATCTAATCGAATGGCCAGTCGAATTCGACCTTGGAAGCCTATCCAACACCCCACTTCTTCTACTCCTCTCACCCTCCACATTATCATTCCCATCTCCCGCTCCCTCCTCGTCTTCCTTGAAAGAAATCCTACGCTGCTGCTGCTGCTCATCTTCATCTCCTCTGACTCCCTCCACCGGCCCATGATCATCGGCTACAGTGACTATGATCCTAACTTCATGAGGCTCCTCCTGAGGGTTGAGCTCGCGCCGGCAGACGGGGCACGTCGTGTGGGACTTGAGCCAGAGATCAATGCAGCCAACGTGGAAGACATGGCTGCATGCCGTCAGCAGCCGAAGCACGTCGTTGTCATCGAACTCGCCGAGGCAGATAGCGCACTCCTGTCCATACCTCCCGCCCTGGAGGCTTTTCACCCACGAGTAGGTAAGAATTGGGAAGGATGCAATGATCATTGGATCAAGGCCGCCTCTGGGGTCGAGGCTTTGCGGCCGAGTACTGACGTCGTTAGCGGAGTTCCTCCTATTGCGCCTGGCATTGCTGACTTTGTAGCAGCAGAAGTAGATGAAGAAGAAGCCGATGAGGAAGCAGGCGAGGAGGGAGATGGTGAGTGCTATCCGGAGGATGTGGCTGTGCTCCGGCGACGAGTGGTGGCTGGTGGAATCCGATGGCATTAGAATGTGGAGGAGTCGCCGGACGTTGGGAATTCTGGCAAAGGAATTTCATGGGATGTAATTTTTTTTTTCTTTTTTCTTTGGCCTTTTCTGAGTTGCTGTTTTTTTGAGGTCAGAAATGGATTTGTCGTTTGTGCATTTATTGGGTCCCACTACTTGTAAATTATGACGTGGCGGCGTTGGTTTGTCGTTTGTGGTGGAGAGTGCAGGTCTTGAACCGACTGTATTTGTGGGGTGAGCTTGTGCTGCGGCTGTTGCGTGAGGCGAAGGTTTGGATGGGTTTGCTTGGCGCTAATCTTGGCTCAAAGTCCAACATTTTGTTACCCCAGTGGAACCTCACATGCAAGGCCATTGAACTTTGTATTTTTATGGGGCCGTTAATTAATTTTCAATATATTTTATTTACTTTGTATTTTTATTAAATCTTTTCATAGAAGAGGATGGAGGATTGGGTGCTATTTCATAATCTTCGAAGATAACTATCGAAAAGTTTAGCCGCATTATGTGTATAGCTCAACAATTACTGAAAATTTAAAATTTTAATTAAAAATCTATTTTGGTGTTAATTTTTTTAAATATTTCTATACAATTTTATAAATTTATATTTATGATGACCTACTAAAATTTTTAATTGAGATAATTTCTAAAATAATATATATATATGAGTATAAGTACCAGTTGGTTTAAATCCTCCTGAAAATACAATGGTATACGAAATTAATTAAAAAGATATATTATGTGCTTATGTACACTGATTAATTTCCCTTTTTATAAAAGTCAATTTACTTTATGGAGGAACTTAATTTTATAAGGTTAAAGCAAGAAAAAACAATATTTCATTTCATACATGATATGATCAATTTCTAAAACGATTCTGACTTTGATATGTTACATTCATCATCCAGTTCAAAGGATTATATTAGAAGGAAATAATAAACAATCTTAACCAACCATGTAATGTCTTAATCTTAGGGGATCGCATCATGGTAAGATTATTTAAGATGGGGCTAGATCTAATAGAATAGATTCTATTTTAATTAAAATAGAACTTCAATCCACACCATTGAAAATTCATCCAGCGGTGGATTCCGATCAAAGGGCAAATTGTCCAACCTGCCTACCAGTGGAAGGGTAGAGGGTCTTGTTGCTTGACAATCAAACCCATGCCCTTTCATGCATGCCCTAATCACGATTCTGCATTCCTCATCTCTCTCACAGGGTTCTTCTTTCTTCACAAGCCTTCATTTCTGCCAGAGAAGAATGCCCTTTCTTCACAAGCCTCCCAATCTCAAGATGAGTGGACAACTCCTTCTTTCGATTTGCCAGATAAGTAGACCCTGACAACATCACTGGCATCTTTCACCATTGCCACTTGTAGTTTCAAAGATGCTTAGGGTTATCAGTGTCTCAAACATCTCAGCTACGTCTACTCCAGCATCCATCCATCTCTTTCTTTCCTTTTTTTTATATTTTTTTAGTTTGTTATGCATCTGTTGACACTGTTTTACATCTAGATTCTTGAAGTGGTGTATGGAGGCAATGAGATGAGCATTATGTTCGAGAACCGGGTCTTCGATCGCGGATGGGCTGCATGCTCGTCACCGGCTTCCTCGGCAGCAGCAAAACCACTGTCCTCAACCACATCCTCCACCACCGTGCCAATCTCCGGCTCTCCGTCCTCATCAACAAGTTCGCAGACTCCGACGTCGACTCGCTCCTGCTCAACTCAACTAACCTCAATGCCGCTTCCAACCTCTCCACCGTCTCCCTCACCCACGGTCACCACTTAAAATCAAAACCCCCCAAAAAATCTCAACTTTTTCTCTTATGATGAAATTTCATTTGATTCTTTCCTTGATTTCCATTTTCAGGTTGTAATTGCTATGATGTCAATGGGCCTTTTCTGGAATCCCTGCAACGGATTGTGGATAGCAGGCATAACTTTGATTGCCTCCTCATTGAGGTATGATGACTTCTTCATACTCGCTTTTGTGCATTTGAAGTCCTTTTGTTTGAATTCTTAGTGTATGTTGATCAGACGTTGGAATTTGAGACACGCAAAAGGTTTTAAGTGGGGTCTGTTTTGTAGACATCTGGATTGGCATATCCTGATAGGTTTGTGGCAGAATTAGAGGATATTGGGATAGAATTGGATATGGTCGTTGCTGTCATGGATGCATCCTTCGCAAAGAGATGCTCGTTTGGCTTATGATGTTATATACAATGACCAGCCGTCAGCCATCCTTATTGAAATTACTTGCACGCGGTCATATTTCTACAATCTACTTTATCACCTGATTTTTATTTGAGTTGAATAAGTTCTCACAAGGAATTCTATTTCTCTATTTTTAATACTGAGATTGTAAAGAGAGGAAATAGATGTGTGGGGGGAAAACAAATCAATCACGAATAGGCCTGGGAATGTCCAAGGTAATTGAATCTTGCATTTTCTTTTTTAGAGCAAGTGTTATTTATAATCTTGTAGCTATAGGAATTCTAATTTGGTAAATAATATATCTGGGTTTTCGTATCTTCATATGTTATGAAGGCATCCGCATGGAGGCTAGGAAACTAGTCACAAAAATGTGAAACAATCATTGGGCATTGAGGGAAATCAAGAATTTTACTGGTTCACCTCCACCTTATCCATGTGCAATTAGCAAGAGGGGGTTGGTGAAGTATTTCCTAAAATCTAAATCTTCTAGATCTGTTAACAACATCTTTCTCAATATTCTAATTCCAATTTTATTTTTAGTAAACCTGCCATTGATGATAAGAACCGACAGTTTGTAGGACATCGACCAATCACTAGGTCAAAACAAAGCTATTCCCCAAAATTTGTTTTTACATTCTTAATTCTTTTGGCTAAAATTTTCAGATGTTAGGTTATTATAATCTATTTGAACTATTCTACTTTAGGCGATTTTCAGCTTCATTGGCAAACAAATAACAACAACATCAATGGGTATATTGCCAAATGACTTTATTTTTTATCTTGGTTTGTGATCATTCTTTAGAACCTTTGCTTTTTTATGCAGGATTCCAACCTTATAAATGAGTTGGTTAACAATAAGAAACATAAAAAGGAATGTCATTGAACTCAGTTTCAAATTCTTCAGACAATTTTACAATCATAGACTTGGATGATGATATGAAGGCTAATGAATTGTTAGCCCATGTGAAGCAAACAGAAGCAATACTAGAAGAAATAGAATAAGTGGTTTGTAATGATCATGAATTGGGGTGGTATGATTAATGACCATCACTGTTCATGAGTAATGATCATGACTATTCATCAATGTTTCAGTCATAGGAGAAAAAACAGTAGTTTATAGCTTTGCCCAGTTTATGAATTGAAATTTGAGAGAGAAGCAGAAATTGGAAGAACATTGCTTCTCCAACAATCCTGATTCTTTTGATCAAGGCCCAATGACTGCTGGAGATTGTTATGGAAGGAGGAAACTTCATATTCAAGCTTTTTTAATTTACTATACTGAAAGTTATTGCTATCATGGAGTTGGCTTTGTGTTTAGGTAGACATTTACTTCCCAGTCATGGAGTTTGCTCCATTTACTTGCCTTGCCTTCAGTTGATTGTTTGCAGTCCTATGGTCAACCAATGAAATACTATAATTGACTCAATGTTTTCTAGCACTTCTTTGTTGATTGATCTTGTGTGCTTGAATTTCAAAGGGTTCTCCTTGCTTCTTCGATTGACTGTGGTTTCTGTCGATTGATCAAGTAGATAGACACTTCAAAAGAATTCCCTCCTTCGTTCTCCTACATTATCATATTCACATCAAGATGCTTCCCATTATGAGTACCAAACATAAATGTATGATCTATTGGGCCTGAAAGGCCTTGCCTTCTCGTTCAACATACCATGTGTTTGGATGAAAATTCGCTCCAACCAAAACAACAAGTGCATGCTGCTATGCTATAGTAGCAAAATTAATATATCACAATGGATATGACCTCAAAAATAGAAGATTTATTAGTAAAAATTAACCGTTAAATTAATATCATGGCCCATGTGATAAATAAAAATTGAACTCTTTTTACATTACCCTTTACCTAAATAATATTTAATATTTTTACAACCATTCTTTCCATAGTATTCTTAACATGTGCATGCAAAATCTAGGGTAGGCATCTCTTCTCAACTGTGTCAATACCTAGACCACATATAGAAGATATGTAGCAGTGTTTTACTCATCGTCTTGAGCTGCGACTATCTAATGGTAGGAACTAAATCACAGACAAACATCCATAGGCATAATCAATTCACAAAACTGAAAAATGAATATGGATGCTCGAAGGACCGGATTTTTGAATTTTATAAAAGGATGAAGAGATGTGCTTCATAAATCACGATCGAAAGTGCCTAGATATGAATGTAAATTACATGATGTTCGTCCATGCTTGGCAGCCTTTCTTGCCTAGCTATCTGCAGAAAAGGTGTGGGGCAACCTTGATCTAGTCTGTTTATTCTCTGCCAACCCATATGGGTGGATGATCTTCATTGCCTGACGCAGTCACTCTTCCCACCGATGGAGGATGTTGAAGCTATGTTTTTCAGCAGCAGCCATTTCGTTGATTTCAATGGGAAACAATGCCTAAAGAGACACTACTGTGCTATCTACTATCTTTGGATGATCAAGAAATGTCATATTTCTTAGTAATCATTGTATGTTTACACAACATTCACAGATCTTTAAGCCCATCACCAAGAGAAAAATGAAAGTACATTGAAAAAGAAATTTCAAAAAAAAGGACTGCTTTACTTTAAACTACATAATAATAGATGGGAAAATTATCACAAGCATCCTATACACTTAGTTATTGAATACCCTCCTTCCTTTTTCCCGCAGCTCTAATGTCTAGAAGAATGCTCCGATTCCCACTCTATAGCCAATTCCAAATCCTATTGCGATTATTTTCCAGTCATACTCCTCATCCGACAACAATTCCGGATCCTCGTAGCTTGATGGCGGTGCATCATTTGTTTCTTCGCATGCCCTTGACAATGGAGGTCCACATAACCTCCGGTTCCCTTGAAACGACTCATTTGAAAATGTCAAATATTGTTTGCCATTTGGTATGTGGCCAAGAAGCTGATTCTCTGAAATGTTGAGTACCTCAAAAAATGTCAGCTCCGCCAGCTCCTGAGGAATGTGTCCAGAGATGTTGTTTTGCGAGAGATCCAACGACTCCAGCATCTTTAAGTTCTTGAGCAAAGTTGGAAATTAGGCCAGTGAAACCATTATGTGACATGTTGAGTACTGGAAGTGACTTGAGAGCCCCAATGGAGTCTGGAAGCTGCCCTTGAAAGTAGTTGCTCAAAAGATGAACTACTGTAAATGCTGTGGGAATTTTTTGAAAATGCATTTCCAAACTCTTACTTCTTATTATTATTGCTTCATAGTAGGTAGGAACCACTGTAATTATGTATCCGACCTGTACGTGTATCTGGAGGTACTCTAGTTCAGTGTTGTCTTCGCTTGTCATCTCTTTCCACCCCGAAAACATAGCTGATGATAAATGACCATTGAAACTGTTGAAGGAGAGGTCAATGATTTGCAACTTTGAGAAGATGTTCTGTATTGTTGATGGAAGCTCAATCTGGCTGTAGAAATTGTTGGATTTTAATATGAAGACCCGCAAGTCAGCCAATCTTTTATCCACAAGGGAAAGGTATCATGCATTTGATTATTTCTGAGGTCTAATACCTTCAACCCTGCGCAATTGGCTAGGGAATTGGGCATCTGGCCTTCTAAATGATTTTGACTCAAATCAAGTATTCGAAGGTTGCAATGCTGTTTAAATGTTTGAGACAAGCTCCCATTAAAAGCATTTCCTTGGAGATTTAGCACACTGAGATCACTCAGTTCACCAAAACATTGTGGAACATGACCACTAAAATTGTTTCCAGACAGATCAAGAACCCAAAGGGATGTGAGGTTGCAAATTGACATTGGAATTTCTCCTATGAGATTATTATTGGAAGCCAAGTACGCCTGAAGGTAGGATGAAGGGACTAGAAGGGAACTTTTTAGAAGGTTTGAACTCAGGTCAAGAACATTTAGTCCAAGCAACGGTGGAAAGGGAATTGGTATTTCTATTACCTGCGAAGCATTCTGAGAAACATTTAATTTGCATAATCGCCCATTCCCAACCTTACATATCCACATGGGGATTTCACCATTCAACTTATTGCTGGAGAGGTTTGATGGGCCTGCTCATTAGATGGGCCAATGGTCTTAACGGGCCTAATTGTTAGACAAGTTAATGGTCTTAATGGAACTGCTCATTAGATGGGCCAATGGTCTTATGGGCCTACTTGCTAGACGCTGTTAGATAGAGTTAGTTGGGTTTTTTGGGCCCCAACTTTCTAATGGCCCCAAAAATTAGAGCCTATTAAACAACGGTAGCTAAGAGTATAGCCCATCCAT
>JAYJMB010059328.1:0-26814 GCA_036873735.1 Pouteria campechiana | reverse complement strand
AAAAATCATGGTATTATCATGTGGATTTATGGTGTAAAGTAGAGTAACGACCCCAGGAGGGCGGGGCGTTACACCAATAAACCAAGAATCACTTAATTCTATGCTTATATGAAAAGTTATAATTAAAATTCTACAACTATCTCTAATTGCAAAAGGCATCACTACGAGGTCCCCATGACTTCAAATAGAGGCTGATTTAGCTAAAGTTAAAATACATTAAGCAATATTCAAAATTTCTTACATACATTCAATCAAAATGATTCAATAGCCAACAAAATTCACATAATTATTTTAATCAAAGAAATCTAATAATTCCATCATAATTCAATTAAACAACCAAACCAAATTCAATTACCAACACTCATTCGTGAAACTTTATAGTTTCATCATTTCAAATTCACATATCCTGTGAAGCAATAATAATTCAAATATTCAAACAAGATGCATATTAGCATCACCAAATATTCAAACAGGATGCATATAAGCATCACCATGCTTCCTTGCATTACTCAGATCATAATGATTTCATATCATCAATTATATACATAATTAAATCATCTTTATGCTATCACTATATCATCATGTTCATTTCATACCAAAACCATCTATGTCATATCATAACCATCTATATGAATGACATTCATAAAAAATATTCCAGGTGCCTCTTTTCCCTAACTCATGCCTTTAACATCCAATGACAAATATATCAACTATTATTGGCATGCCATTTTCAATTTCTTCCAAAAATTTCCAATGCCATCATGGTTCTAGGCTCATCACTCAACTTAAACTTATTACTTTAGATAAGTTCATAGGCTTTGATACCATTCTATCATGCCCCGCTTTTCGAGGCACGATGCTCAATTTTGCATTAAAATTCACCATGATTTGCCCACTTTTAGGGTGGGGTGCCTGGAACCCATTCTAAGACACCTTTACATTTCATTATTTTCGCATCAAATTTACTAACTTTTAATGGAATTTCTATCAAAACTTTGACAGAGGTTTCCTTGAAAATATCGAGACTTGAACCTGATATACATCAATTATCACAGAAATTTCTAAAATCCAACTCATAATTCTATTTACTTGAATTTCTAGCAAATATAATCAAACCTTAAATCATTAAATGGCCCAACTTACCCATAGCCCAAAACCTGTATCACACCATGATGGCACTAAACCTTATCGAAAATATATCATGCTATCCAAATGTTATGCATCATTTACTAAGACATGCCAATCTACTTCCTTAATACATTAGTTAAAATTCTTTAATTAAAATTACACAAATACACTAATAAATTTACCATTATACAAATATACACAAAGAGGTGTCCACCCCAATCCATCAGAAATTCCCCATTTTCACTATTCAAAAAAACCCTAACATTACATAATTCATAATTTTTCATGCTAAGTCATCATAATCATTGTATTAAACCATTTCTACATGAAATTTTGACCACATACATCAATTTAAGCCCAAATTTTCATCATTTTCCCAAAACCCTAAAATCTGAATTTTTAGATTCGATTTGGAAAATTGAGCTTACCTTCATTTTCAAGCGTCGTTGTCCTCCCCAAATGAATGACCAAACTCCCAGCTCCGAGTTGCACCTTCCAATTTGTGGAAATCCAGCGTTTCTTCCATTTTCTTCCATTTTTCATGGTTCAAATGGGTGAAAATTGGGTTTAGCTAAAAGATTATTAGTTTTTCTTGCTGGGCAAGATAATTTCCTAGCTAAAATGGTTAGAAATCAAGTTAAATGGGGCTAGGGCAAAATGGGAGAAAGGACGGGATAGAAAACTCAGAAAATAGAATGGCTAGGGAAAGAAAATTAGGTCAGGCATTTTTAGCCACTGACCGGTGCCACCAATACCATTCTGCTACCGCATCCCATTGCCACCACCATGCGTCGATGCCAAACTGCTGGCCCACCAAATTTTCTAACTTTTTACATTTTTGTCTCCTTTTTTTCAATCTTTTTCCATCATTTTTCCATATAAATGTTTTGGTATAAATTTCACATATTTATACCCCCATATAACTAGAAAAATAAATAAAAATTTTAATTACATCCCCTTGCAATTTACATAATCTTAAATCATTTCATTTCAAATTAAATTTCACCATTAATTAAAACATAATTACAAAAATTAACACCCTAGGTGTTATAGGACACCATCTGATCAAGTCCTTGAACCTCTCGCAACATTCATACAGTGGCTCAAAATCCATCTATTTGAAGTCCCTTATCTCACTTTTTAGTTGAGCAATCTTTGCAAGCGGGAAAAATTTTGCAGGAACTTTTCCACCATCTCATCCCATGTGGTGATGCTTCTTAGTTGAATGCTCTGCAATCAACCTCTTGCCTTATCCCTCAAAGAAAAAGGGAATAATCTCAATTTGAAGGTGTCATCTAGAACACTATGCATATTCATAGTATCCTTTATCTCTTTAAACATCGCCAAGTAAATATTTGGATCTTCACTTAATGAATCCTCAAACTGATTTTGCTGCACCATGTTTATTAATGCTAGCTTTAGCTCAAAGTTCTTGGTATTGATCGTTGGCCGAGCGATGCATGAGAAATTTTCATCGACCATCAGTTTGAAGTGGTCCTTGATTGCTCTTGGTTGATTTGTGTCTACCATTGTGCTAGATTTGGCTCACTTTCCTCTTCCAATTTCTCAAAGTGTTCTTTCAATCTTTGGTCAAAAGAAGTCAAATCAACCTCTCTAGGATCTTGCATGCGCTATCACGGAAGCAAAAAAAAATTGAATCAAATAAAGATAAGAGAATAGAATATTTAGAATAGAATAGAAGAATAGAAATCTAAATTAAAACTAGAATTATCTTCTAGCAGCATTAGTGATAAATTAAAATAACTCCAAACCTCGACAATAGTGCCAAAAACTTGTTTGCTATAAATTATACTATAAGTGCATGATTTCAAGTTTTTTAATATAATGTTGAGAAAGTTGTTAGTATTATTACATGATTTTGATGACCAAAAAACTCAATTAAGTTGTACTAATGAATATTTGTCAAGTGCTTAAGTGTGTAGAGATAGATTATAGAAGCATAAAAATGCGCAAATGAAGTTTAATATTTTAAAAGAAATAGAAGAGGAAAACAAGAGCTTCAAATCTTGTTGATAGTCACATACATTGGACAAATGAAAAGCTCATGACCAAGATGAAAGAAACACATTGTTCATGCCATAAAGACTTGTCTAAAGTTGGCCATATTATTTACTCAGACAAGTAAATGATGAAGCTACAATAAAAAATGCATTCATCCACAATTTGAAGATCATCCAAATCAATCACAGACAAAGTAGAGTGAAGTAGAAGTTCATCTGAAGTTTCAAGGGAGATGCCTTGGACAAATCAATAAGGCCACTAACATATCAGAATGAAGAGGAAGTTCATCTAAAGACTTAAGGCAGAAATCTCAAACAAATACAAAAGACAAAGATGAGCTTTGGACAAAGTAACGGTTTAGTGAGTTTTTCCAAAACTTACTTCGAGTAAATGGGATGAAGTAAAAGACAAACTAAATTGGCCAAATTTGTCCAAACTTAAGTCCTTCTTCATAAATGTAACACCTATGGTGTTGAAATTTGGGAGAAATTCTTTGCATTTTAGTAAAGTGAGAAATTGAAGTAATACATAGTGTTTTATAAAGAAATTTGTTATGGGAAACTAAATTTAACAAAGAGAATGGTTTCATTAGTAGTTTTGAGTGAAAGAGAACTTAATTAGTGATTTTGAGTAAATTCATACATATGAATTAAATGGATAATGTAGCATGATTATTGTGTATAATGTGATGTGTATGAGATAATAAATTTAAATTTTTAGATAATTTTGGAATTTTGAACTATTAAGTTGAAGGTTATGTGAAAAGAACTCAATAGGTGAAATTGAGCAAAAACATGTATTTGAGTTATATAAAGGAGCTAAATAGTAATTATGTGTATTGTAATGTGTGTGAAATATTATTTTGAGTTTTGGATGCAAGTTGGAATAAAAATCAAATATGGAGTTATTTGTGACAGAAAATTCAGTTAAAATGAACTGGATAGGTGATTTTTGACAATTCACCTCAAATGAGATGGAAAATAATATGAACATAATTCATTTCATGTATGTGATGTGTTGAAAGTAATTCTTTGAAGATTTGAAGTGTTTTATGTAAAATGGGGACCATGGAGATCTTTCATAAGTATAAAAGCTAAATCTGGAAAAAGGAGATCATTGTGACTAAATTTTGACTTGGATAATGGACTAATTTGAAAACATGTTCAACATAAAAGTTATAGATCATGAAATTATCTATTCAATAGAAGAAAAATCACTTAATTTCTATGTCATATGAGGAAGTTATACTAAAGCTATTCCAAATGAAAGATAAATAATGAGACAAATGTTATGGGTAACCTTTATGGAACTTTTTGACATGGCTGATTTTGAAAACATTTCTAACATAGAAGTCATATCCCTTGAAGTTACCTTTCCAATGCATTAAAAATTAGGTCATTTGGAGACCATATGTAAAAGTTATGCTCAAACTACTAATTGTACATTGGGGCAACAGGTTAATGTTGCGACATAGGAATTCAGTGTCTCAACACTAGGCAATGAACAAAGTCTGTGTTGTGACACATGTTTTCTATGTAACAACATGAGCCTGATAGTGCACTAAAGCATAAAAAAACATAATTTTATAAGTCCTCTTTTGGCCCATTTGATTCATTTTTCTTCTTCCCTTCTCCTCGGCTCTGGTTCCCATGTCCCAACTCTTGAAACCCACCCATCTAAACCCATGTTTTTTATGATTTCTGTTAGAAACCTTTTAGATTTCTATGAAAAAACCTTGATTTGGTGGATCAAAACTCAAAACTTTTGTCATATGGGCGTGTTTCCATGGCTAGAAACCTTAGTGAGCTTGACTCATGGCTAATTGGGAAGACTTGGGAATGGAAATGGGTTAAAGATAATCGACAGGGTTGGAAAACAAGGTAAGATTCATTATTTTCATTAAATTCACTTAGTTTTTAATGCTAGGGTTTTGAACCCAACTTGTGTAAAATGTTTTTGGGGAAGATGATAAGGTTTATATTATTGTAATCATTGGAAAAACAATCTAATTAGTTGATTTTAATGAACTGGGCATGAGAATTCATGAAATTGATTTGTTAGGGTTTCTATAAATAGTGGAAATTGAGAAAATTTACGAATTAGGCATGAATACCATGGGAAAACTATAGAATTCATGATTTATGATGTTTGGGACTTATATGGAATGATTTGAACAAATGGAATTGAATTTATGGCTATGCCCTTGTTAAGGGTTAATGAAAATTTTTGTGTTTGAGCAATATGAACCACAAATTGATTGGATTAAATGTTTAATGAGACTATTCTTGAAGTTAATTACATGCGAGCTATATTGTATGATGATTACATATGATTGGAAGTAAAATTTCTTAAGAACCCTTATTAAATGAATGGGCTTTTGACTATTTTGATATAAAATGAATATAAATAGCCTACGTGGCTAGGTTGCTATGTGAGATAGTAGGCTGCTTATGCAAAAAGCTCATACAAACATTATAATTAGCTGCTTGATATGAATTAGCCAAGTTTTGTTTGTAAATGAATGGGTCTATTACCTTGTACAGAATAGTCTGAGAAGGATAAAACGGCATAGAGTTGGAGGAATGGATGGGAGCTAAGAACTTGAGATAAGTAGGCATTTATTTCCATTGAATGCCTAGGGATATTGTATTTCCCATTTGTTTGAAATCCGGGCATGTATGTTTTGAATGGGGATAGTGGATATCTCATATTTGCTTAAGATTGATGTTGTTTAGTTGTTGAGAGTAGCAGGTATCTCTTAGATATCTAATATGAGGAATAAAAGGTATTCCTTTGTTGTATATTTTGATTTGAAGTTTGATGCAATATGAGATTGATTTATTGGATAAGAATAACATGAATTTCTATGTTTGGTATAAATTGATGAACATATGTTCATTGTGATTGTCTATAATGATGAATATCAATTGTTGATATGTAACATGCTCATTGTAAATTAAGTTATTATTAATGACATTTGTCTACTTACTATGTTGTCTGGACTCATGCCTTCTTATTTAAATTTTTAGTTGATAGGTTAAGCAAAGGATTTATGAGAAAGACTAAAGACTTATGATGTATAATGGATTGGGGTTGGTACCCCTTTTTATGTGTATTTATGTAATGATAAGATTATTGTATAATTGTAATTAAAAATTTGAATGTTGTATATTCAATGTAATCATATGGCATGTCATAATAATAGAAAAATGTGCATATTATGTATTTTGGAATAAGTTAGGTTATTGCCATCATGGTGTGATACAGATTCTAAGATGTGGGTAAGTGGATGTTTGTCTCTAGAAATTATATCATCATAATATTTTAATTAATATATAATTATATAGGTGGAAACTCATCTATTTAGGTTAGGCTCTACCAAATTTTGGGCAGAGAGCACCTCACCCTAAAAGTGGGCAAATTTAGGTGAAAAACAGTACAAAATGATAAGCACCTCGGAAGTCAGGGTTTGATAGAATGGTATTAGAGCCTAGGACTTATCTGTGTGATAAGTCCCAGGCATTAAGTAATAAGTATTGCTACTCTATGTGATAGCACTAAATTCTCATGATGGCAATAGGGTATTAGAGATAAGAAATGACATGCCATAGGAACTTGTAAGAACATTGAGTTACAGAATAATTTGAAGGCGTGAGTAATGAAATAAATAACAGGTAAATGATAGTGGGTTGTTATTATATGTCAAATTTCTTTGACTATGTTTGAAGGATATCCATATGGAATGAATATGAATGATAATTGTGAATTAGTAATTGTGATTTGATATGATATTCTATCTTGGATATGAATTTGAATGAAAGTGATAGTACTATGATATCACAATTGTAATTTCAGAATAGCATATGTATGCTATGACCAGAATAGTGCAAGGAAGCATGGTGGTGCTTAGATGCATTTCATATTATGGATTTATAGTGTAATTGAAAGAGAAATGAGGAACTATCAAGTTTTTGAATGAATTTGAAAGCCAAAATTAGTTTTTGATTAGTTAAATGATTTGTGATGAAATCTTTAGATTCTTTTTGTTAAATATGATCATGTGAACTTTGTTGGTTTGATTACTTTATTTGAATATGACATGCTATAGTAACAAAATGTGAATAGTTCAGAATTGAAAGAGTTCTGCAATGAATTATGTGTTGGTTGCGATGAATGGTATGTTTGTAAATGTGAATGAAGGACTTTGCTTTTAAATAGATTGAATTGAATAAATTGTTATGTGTACCATGATTGGAAATGCTTATTGGTATGTTTATATGTGATTCACGTTGGATTCTACTTGAACTTTATAGGTGAATTATGTGACTAGTGAATTTGTGTATTTTCGTGTAGTATTGATATGGAAATTTTGTTGTGAAATTCAGATCCCTTGATTAATAAATTTGATGGAAGCATGTGATTGTTAAAACTATATCTTCTAGGTATGGATTGATAGTGGATTTTGTGTTATGGCTTCATCTAGCTGTTTGGATGGTTGACTATGAGTAATGGGCTTTCACATATGAAGAATGTATGCAATTTGATTGAAAATTGAATACATACTTAGATTGCAAATGTTTGAATTGGAAATTGGATACGTGATTGAATTGAGAATGTTTTATGGACTAAGGTTCAATTGTATGCTTAATTTGAAATTGGGCATCAGTATCAATTATAAGAATTAAGATTACAATATTGTCAAAATATCAATTGTATGTACTTGGGGTTTCATTGTCTACTTAAGAATTTGAGGTTTGAATATGCCTGGGTATGGTTAAATTCCTAGGCTTGGTTATTTGATTAGAATTTGATAATGTGATTAATAATTGCACATTTGTTTGTCTGATTGTGGTTTGGTTTTTGAATGCCTCTTGAAATATGATTAATAAGTATATGAAATTTGAATGCTTGCCACCATTTGATCATTGTGAATTTGAGGTTTGGATACCTACCAGGCTGGTTCATTTGGTTATTTGGGATCCCACCCCTCTTTGGGCTTTATTTATTTGATTATGCTACCAGTGATGGTGAAGAGGCCTAATTAGCCTATTGTATGTGGACTCCTTTGCTTATTTCATGAGTGTGGATGGAGAACTTGTAGCTCCTTAGTTGTAATGAAGGCGAGATACCATGTGGTCATGGATCTCTCAACATTTGTAGCCAAATTGCAAGGACAGACCAGAATACACTGAGTTGTAAGGGAGTTGAGTCCACTTGGTTTGGATGTGGTTGCCACCTAACTGTGGTTTAGACCACTTGGTTTGATTGTAGTTGTCACTTGATTGTGGTTTAGACCACTTGGTTTGGATGTGGTTGCCACCTAACTGCGGTTTAGACCACTTGGTTTGATTGTAATTGTCACTTGATTGTGGTTTAGACCACTTGGTTTGGATGTGGTTGCCACTTGATTAGGGTTTAGACCACTTTGTATGTGGCTAAGTCCATTTTGATATAGCCTCCTGAGCATGGTATTGGTCAGGATTAGGCAAATGAAAATATTGATACATTGGTTTGTATTGGTCACATGACAGTAGTTCCATTTGTATGTGATTGTATTGAACATTGAATACCATTTGAGGATATGATTATTTGTTGTAAATGACACCACATTTGATATTGTTGAATGAATTAGTAATCCTGTTATGATTAAAAATGTTATATTGGAGCATTTAGGTACATTGATTAACAAAGGATTGAATATAGTTGAGCTGAATTGTTATGGTTAGACAATGGTAATATGGAAATTGACATAGATTTCTCTTGTATTGGTTGATTTGGAAATCATGGTATTGGAGTAAAGTTGACTTGAGAATGTGAATTTGTAATCATATTGAAAATAAAATTGAAAATGGATGTATTGTATATGATGTGAATGATAGATTATTTTGATTTTGTATTTGTCCATTTGGACATTGAATATAGAAATGAATTATAATGTAAAAAGTTTGAGTATATCTATGAGTTAAATTTGAAATTATATATGAGCCTAAGTTGAATAGACATATTTTCATGAACATGAAATTATGTATGATTGTGTCTGATACAAAATTAAAGTCTTATCTTCATTCTTTAATAAATGATTGGATAATAATCAGATATTTTGGCCTTCAGTTAATATTATCAAAGGTTGATGATAACTAACATGTTTTGAGACATGATTGATGTATAAGTGGTACAAGTTATGAATTTAATGTTTTGGGGATGAAACTTTTTGTAAGGGGGGGAGAATGTAACACTTGTGATGTTGAAATTTGGGAGAAATTCTTTGCATTTTAGTAAAGTGAGAAATTGAAGTAATACATAGTGTTTTATAAAGAAATTTATTATGGGAAACTCAATTTAACAAAGAGAATGGCTTTATTAATAGTTTTGAGTGAAAGAGAACTTAAGTGGTGATTTTGAGCAGAGTCATGAATGGCTAATGTAGCATGGTTATTGTGAATAATGTGATTTGTATGAGATATTGAATCAAAATTTTGAGATAATTTTAGAATTTTGAACTATTAAGTTTAAGGTTATGTGAAAAGAACTCAATAGGTGAAACTGAGCAAAAACATGTATTCGAATTATATAAATGACCTAAATAGTCATTATGTGTATTGTAATGTGTATGAAATATTAGTTTGAGTTTTGGATGCAACTTGGAATAAAAATGGCATATGGAATTATTTGTGACAGAAAATTGAATTAAAATGAACTCAACAGGTGATTTTTCACACTTGACCTCAAATGAGATGAAAAATAGTATGAACATAATTCATTTCATGTATGTGATGTGTTGGAAGTGATTATTTGGAGATTTGAAGTATTTTATGTAAAATGGGGACCATAGAGATCTTTCATTAGTGTAAAAGTTGAATCTGGAAAAAGGGGATCATTGTGACTAAATTTTGACTTGCATAATGGACTAATATGAAAAAGTGTTCATAATAGAAGTTTTAGATCATAAATTATCTATTCAATGGAAAAAACTTCACTCAATTTATATGTCGTATGAGGAAGTTATGACTAATATACTGAAGTTGTTCCAAATGACAGAAAAATAACAAGATGAATGTTATGAGTCAACTTTATGAAACTTTTTGACATGTGTGTGGGCTGATTTAGAAAAACATTTTAACATAACAGTTGTAGCCCTTGAAGTTAGCTTTCCAATTCCTCAAAAATTACATCATTTGAATATTATATATAAATGTTATGCTCAAACTACTAACTATACATTAGGGCAGTAGGTTAATGTCATGACACAGGAATTCAATGTTGAGACATAAGTTTTCAATGCCACGGCACTGGGCGGTCATGAAGTCTTTGTCGTGATACAGGTTTTTTTATGTCGCAACACAAGCCTGATGGTGCGCTAGAGCACCAAAAATATATGATTTTATAAGTCCTCTTTTGGCCCATTTGATTAATTTTTCTTCTTCTCTTCTCTATACCTCTGGTTCCCACGTCCCAACTCTTGAAACCTACCCATCTAAACCCATGTTTTTGATGATTTTAACTAGAAACCTTCTAGATTTTCATAAAAAAACCTTGATTTGGCAAATCAAAACTCAGACCTTTTGTCATTTGGGTGTGTTTCCATGGCTGGAAACCTTAGTGAGCATGATCCATGGCTGATTGGGAAGACTTAGGAATGGAAATGGGTGGAAGATGATCGCCAAGCATGGAAAACAAGGTAAGACTCATTATTTTCATTGAATTCACTTAGGTTTTGATGATAGGGTTTTGAACCCAACTTGTGTATAATGGTTTTGGGGAAGATGATAGGGTTTATGTTATTGTAATCATGGGGTAAATAATCTAATTAGTTGATTTTAATGAACTGGGCATGAGAATTCATGAAATTGGTTTGTTAGGGTTTCTATAAATAGTGAAAATTGAGGAAATTTATGAATTAGGCATGAATACATTGGGGAAAATATAAAATTCATGATTTATGATGTTTGGGACTTAAGTGGAATTATTTGGACCAATGGAATCAAATTTATGGCTATGCCCTCGTTAAGGGTTAATGAAAATTTTTGTGTTTGAGTCATATGATCCATGAATCGATTGGATTAAACATCTAATGAGACTATTATTGAAGTTAATTACATGTTAGCTATATTGTATGATGATTACTTATGATTAGAAGTAAATTTCTTAAGAACCCTTATTAAATGAATTGGCTTTTGACTATTTTGATATAAAATGAATATAAATTGCCTATGTGGCTTGGTTGCGAAGTGAGATAGTAGGGTGTTTATGTAAAAAGCTCATACGAACATTGTAATTAGCTACTTGATATGAATTAGCCAAGTTATGTCTATAAATGAATGGGACTATTACCCTATACAGGATAATATGAGAAGGATAAAAAGGCATAGAGTTGGAGGAATGGTTGGGAGCTAAGAACTTGAGGTAAGTAGGCATTTGTTTCCATTGAATGCTTAGGGTTAATGTATATCCCATTTGTTTGATATCTGGGCATGTATGTTTTGCATGGGGATAGTTGATATCTCATATTCGTTTAAGATTGATATTGTTTAGTTGTTAAGAATAGCAGGTATCTCTTGCATATCTAATATGATGAATAAAAGGTATTCTTTTGTTGTATATTTTGATTTGAAGTTTGATTTAATCTGAGATTGATTGATTAGATAAGAAAAACATGAATTTTTGTGTTTGGTATAAATTGATGAACATATGTTCATTGTAATTGTCTATAATGATGAATATCAATTGTTGATATGTAACATGCTCACTATGAATTAAGTTATTATTGATGACATTCGTCTACTTACTGAGTTGCCTAGACTCACACCTTCTTGTTTAATTTTTTAGTTGATAGGTCAAGCAAAGGAATTCTGAGAAAGACTGAAGACTTATGACGTATAATGGATTGGGTTTGGTACCCCTTTTGTGTGTATTTGCGTAACGATAAGATCATTGAATAATTGTAATTGAAAATTTGAATGTTGTATATTAAATGTAATCGTATGGCATGTCATAATAATAGAAAAATATGCGTATTATGTATTTTGGAATAAGTTAGGTTATTGCCATCATGGTGTGATACAAATTCTGGGCGATGGGTAAGTTGATGTTTGTCTCTAAAAATTATAATATTGTAATATTTTAATTAATATATAATTATACAGGTAGAAAACTCATCTATTTAGGTTAGGCTCTACCAAATTTTGGGTAGAGCACCCCACCCTAAAAGTGGGCAAATTTAGGTGAAAAACAGTGCAAAATGATAAGTCATGCCTCAAAAGTCAGGGTGTAACAATAAAATTGTGAAACAGTCAGTGTTGCAGATATTCCCTTGCCCAATGCTTGCCTAAAGCAGAAATTCATGTGCCAACTCAAGGCAAGAACGGCGATGTAGCATTCCAACTAATGAGAATTAATTAGAGGATAGCAATTTCAAAATAGCTAATCAAAATGGTCTTTTACAATTAGTGTACATCACCTACCTCTAAATGGCTGGAATTCAAAGCTGATATAAGTGGAGTAAAGTTGGACTAAAGAGATAACTTTTGTGAAGAAGAAAAATGGACCACTTATTCTTTTCTAAGCTAAAACCTTCATTCATCTTTCAGATAAGTTGAGAGCCTTCACACTTAATCCTTCTGCATAATTTCTGAATGGCCTCAACTACTTTCTAGGAAGATAATTTACCTCTATGTTTAAAGCTTCAAACTCTTCCCCTGAGCTTATAGTGAGATATTTGTAAAAGTGTGTTTAAACTTTCACATCCTTATATCCTTGTAATTGCCTTGAGTTGGTAAGTGTTAACCAGGCTCAAGAAGAGTTGTGACTATCTTACTGTAGACAAGAGCTACCTTATTTATGCCCCCCAGATTTGGAACCTAGAAGAGTGTTGGGAACACTATGTATGTCCCCTAGAACTAAAATCTAGAAGAGTGCTAAGAGCACTGTGTATGCCCCCTAGAGTTAAAAGCTAGAAGAGTGATGGAAGCACTCTGTAAGCCCCTATAGCTAATCTAGAAGAGTATTAGGAGCACTATTGTATTTCTACTATAGTGAGATAGTAGAACCCCAGACACTAAGAGAAAAGTGTGTTTGGAAGAGTGGAGTACGGATAATTGCTTGAACCACTATAAAAATCCCTATGTCTTATTTATTTGTGTGATAACTGTTGGATTGCCTTGCTTGCTAGAGGGAAGTTTTATCTCAAAGGATTCTAGAAAAAGTTTAAAATTTCCAATTCACCCCTCCCCTCTTGGGTATTTGCCTTCCTTTATGGACCAATAAGTGGTATCGAGGGGGGCTATAAAAAATATTTGTAGTGATCAAATGGCAAACCCATCATCTTCTACTCATGTATTCATAGAGAGGCAGTCATCTACCAGGCCATCCCTATTTGATGGAACCAACTTTGCCAATTGGAAATTGAGTATGTAGTAATTCATTATGGTCAATGATATGGATTCTTGGAAGGCCATTGAAGTAGGAATCACCCTTCCTACCAATGAAATTGGTATCTGGAGTAGAGAAGAAAACAACTTCGCCCAAAATAATGCTAAGGGTATGAATTCATTATTCTGTGGATTGTCAACCACTGAGTTTGATAGAGTATCTTCTTGCACTACTACAAAAGACATTTGGGATAAGTTATTGTGTATTTATAAAGGATCCTCACAAGTAAAAGGGACTAAGAGGAATATATTGATAGGAAAACTAGAAAATTTTAGAATGAAATAAGGAGAAAACATACTGAAATGTATGCTCAATTTTTTAAAATTACTAAAATTTCTTGGGCTTGAAAAGAAAAGTTTCAAATTATGAACAGGTCATGAAGATCTTAAGAGCACTTCCAGACTCATGGAATCAAAAGATCACAGCTATTTAGGAATCAAAGGACTTGAACGTACTTCTGTTAGATGATTTCATTAGCTCTCTGATGTCACACAAGTTGATCAAAAATAAGAGAGAGGAACCAACAAGGCACAAGAAAACCATTGCTTTTAAATCAACTTAGGAGAGTAGTAGTGAATCTACATCAGAGTCTGAAGCAAACATGGTTGTATTGGCCAAAAACTTTAAAAAGATCATGAGAAGCAATAGAGGTAACATCTCAAAAAGACCACCTAGACAACAAAAAGAAAAGAAGAAGGTTGAAAGAAGGAAAAATCTTCCCCCATACTACAAATATGTAGGAATTGGGCACATATCTCCAGAGTGTCCTTATGAAGAAAAAGTAAACGTAAATGATAGAGAAGAAAGGAATAGAAAAGATAAACAATTTAAAATACTGTCAAGAAATCAGGCCAGAGGAATGTACTTGAATGATGAAGAATCCTCAAGCACAAGCTTTAGCAAAAAGGATGATAGAGAAGTGGGCAACTTTGAAAAAATATGTTGTACAGATCCTATGAAAAATAAATCAACAAGCCAGCTCTCTACCGAAGAACACTACATAACAGAATTGGAGAATAAGGTAAATTCTGACTAATCATATAGTTTTGATTCTTCAAGCTCAAATAGTAAATGTACCAAATCCAAAAAACTTGATAAACTACAAGAGCCATCGACTCTCTCTTCAGTAAATTTGAATCCCTTAGTCAAAATTTTATCCAAAAGAAGAGACACTTTCATGCAATTGTCAAAGTGAATTCAATACTAGCAAAAAAAAATTATCTCTGTAAAATGAAGTAGAAAAATTGAAAAGGGGGATAGAAATGTGAAACAATATTTTAAGAAAATTCTCTAACCCAAGAGAATTGGTTCCAAAGTTCATGCGAATGACTAGTCAAACTAATAGAAAGGGACTTAGTTGTAACATTCAGGTGATGAAAACCCACAAAAATTTGTTGGAAACCTTATAGATGAAAGAAGAAACTGTCCAAATATTAGAAGACTCATAGGACAGTCTTGGGTGAAGAAACTAATGAACCATCATGCTCCAAGCAACACCTAAAACACATGTTATTTCTATAATAGAATTGGATGTAAAGTGTATGATTGCTATCCTAAGAAGATACAAGCAAAAGGAGCAAATTTGAGATGGAATCCCAAGGAACAGACATAATCTTTTCGCACACACAACTTTACTAACACAACTGTACCCAATGCTTGGGTACCAAAGAGGATAGAATGTTTATCCTGTATACATGTAAGCTTCAAAGCCACATCTAGCAATACCTGGTTCATGGATAGCAATTAATCAAGGCATATGATCAGAAATAAGAATTTATTCAAATATTTGAAACCAATACATGGAGGAACAATTACATTCTGCAACAATAATAAGGGCTTCATTAAAGGTATAGGTAAAATTTATGGTTTGTTTAATGCATGTATAAAAGATGTATTATATATAGATGGGCTCAACCACAATCTTCTAAGCATTAGCCAATTATGTAACTAAGGTCACAGAGTGGTGTTTGAACCATCTTCATGAAAATATTTAATGTAGATAATAGTCTATTTTTCAACAAAAAAAAGCATGGAAATATTTATCTAGTTCAACTAGATGAAATTGTAGGAAAATGCCTAATTATTGTTAGAGATGACCC
Source organism: Pouteria campechiana (assembly GCA_036873735.1). Lineage (NCBI taxonomy): Eukaryota > Viridiplantae > Streptophyta > Magnoliopsida > Ericales > Sapotaceae > Pouteria > Pouteria campechiana. Next base: position 11,137 of record JAYJMB010059328.1, on the reverse strand, counting down.
ATGGTCATGGCACAAAAGAATGAGACATATTAACATGCCAAACATTAAAACCTTGTAAAAAAGGATCTCATTATTGGTCTACCTAAATTAAATTTTGACAAATATCAAAACTGTAAAGCTTGCCAAATGTCAAAATAGACCAAAGTATCCTTCCATCCCAAAAATGAAGTGTCCACATCTAAACCTCTAGAACTATTGCACATAGATCTTTTTGGACCATTAAATATTATCAACCTCAAAGGGAAGAGATATTATATGTCATTGTAGATGACTACTCCAGGTTTACATAGGTAATTATATTAACTAGCAAATATGAAGCACTTTCCATGTTCTTTACTTTCTCAAAGTTGGTTCAAAATGAGAAGAAAACGTCAATCATATCTTTTCATGGTGCTCATAATGGTGAATTTGAAAATAGAAAATTTATCAAATACTATGAAGAAAAAGGGATTCATCACAGCTTCTCATCCCCTAAAACTCTTCAACAAATTGCAATTGTGGAAAGAAAGAATAGAATAGTTTAAGAAATGACAAGGACTATGTTGAATGAGAGTAAATTGTCCAAAAGGTTTTGGGGAGAAGCAGTTAGCACAGCCTATCATGTGCTAAACAGAGTTACCATTAGCGCAATTCTAAAAAAAATCCCATATTAGCTTTGGAGAGAAAGAAGACCTAAAATCTCTTATTTCCACCCTTTTGGTTACTCATGCTATGTGCTGAATAATAGGAAAGATAACCTTGGGAATTTTGATTCAAATGTGATGAAACTATTTTTCTTGGTTACTCTTCCAATAATAAAGCATTTAGAGCTTTCATTAAGACAATACAGACTATAAAAGAGTCTATGCATGTTAAATTTGATGAAATTGACTTAACCCCAAAAAAGGAGATTGATAGTGATGAGGATGAAAACATTAAGAAAATGAAAAAGTTACAAATACAATATCATAGAGAAAATGTCACAAAGCATGAAGAAATGCGAGATTCAGACAGTCAGGAGGAGGTAAGTATAGGTAATGTTCCCAATCAACCTCCTACTGATTTGAGATTTATTACTACCCATCATAGTGATCAAATCATAGGTGATGTTTATGATGGTATTAGAATAAGAAAATCCTTGTAGAAGATTGATTGAACTCTAAGTGATGAAAACTGGGCCATCACAATGCAAGAAGAACAGAACTAGTTAGAAAGAAATAAAGTGTTGAACTTAGTTCTAAGACCTAAAAATATTGATGTAAAAAATAAGTTGGATGAAAGTAAACTGGTTGTAAGAAATACAGCATTGTTAGTTGCCAATGGGTACTCTCTAGAAGAGGGAATTGACATTCAATAATCGTATGCCCTTATAGCAAGATTAGAAGTCATTAGAATGCTACTACTTTTGTATTTGATAAGAACCTTAAATTATTTTAGATGGATGTAAAGAGTGCATTTTTAAATGGATATGTAAGTAAGAAAGTTTATATAAAACAACCTCCTAATTTTGAAAATAATGAATAACCTGATCATGCATATAAGCTCACTAAGGCACTGTATGGACTAAGACAAAATCCAAGAGTTTAGTATGAATGATTAAGCAAATTCTTAAATGATCATCAAATCAAGAGAGCAAATGTTGATACTACATTATTTGTCAAGAATTTTGGCATTGATATCTTAATAATTTAGATTTACGTGGATGATATCATATTCAGTGCTACTAATGACAAATTCTGCCAAAATTTCTCAAAGATAATGCAGAAAGAATTTGAAATGAGCATGATGGGCAAATTAAACTATTTTCTTAGATTACAAATCAAACAAAAGGATATTACATTTGCCAATCTAAATACAATAAAGTGATGCTAAAGAAATTCAAAATGGAATAACTAAGAGCAGCAGGCACTCCAATGAGTACATTGATAAGGTTAGATAAGGATGAAAAGGGTAAACCTATAGATCAAAAATTATATCATAGCATGATTGGATCTCTTCTTTATCTTTCTGCATCTAGGCCTAATATTTTATTTAGTATATGCTTATGTGCTAGATTTTAGGCTAGTCTTAGAGAACCTCACCTCACTGTAGTGAAAAGAATCTCTAAATATCTATTAAACACACCAAGTCTAGGACTTTGCTATCCCAAAGGATCTTATTTTGAATTGATTGGTCATTTAGATGCTGATTTTGAAGAATACAAAGTTGATAGAAGGAGCACTAGTTGAACCTATCAATTTTTAGCAAATAGCTTAGTCTCCTGGTTCTATAAAAAATAGACTAGTTTTGCTCTTTCTACTGTAGAAGCTGAGTATATAGCAGCTGAAAGTTGCTATGCACAATTATTTTGAATGAAGCAATTGCTTCTAGATTATGGATTGAAATACAAAGAAATTCCCATTAGGTTTGATAATACCAGTACCATATGCTTAATAATGAACCCAGTCTTATACTCTCAAGCTAAACATATAGAGATCGGACACCATTTTATCAGAGATCATGGAGAAAAATATGATATATGTTTGGAATACATGCCTATAAATGCCCAACTTGCTGATATCTTCACCAAACTATTGCCATTAGAAACTTTTTGCAACATTAGAAGAGAACTACGCATGACCAGTGTAAATGCATAGAATTTGTTATCTTTATGTGTGAATGAAGTGTTTTGACTTATTTTGTCTAAGTCTACACTTCAAATGGTTGAAGTATTGCTTTGTCTTCAACAATTAATCTTGTCTAATCACTCCATTTTGGACAAAGCATTTGTCCAAAGTTAGTAAACATTTGTCTGAGACACCCTATGTTTTCTAATTGTTGTCACAAATCATGTTAATGCTTCTTTTGATATAATATACATTTGTTTGAAGTAAGTACATCTTTTTTTAAGACTTCCTGTTTCATTCCTGAGGATGCTTGTCTCATTTTCTTGCTGAAATTAAATTATAGCTGCAAGAAATCACATCATTTCCTATTATTGGCAAATCTTGACTCACCTTTCCTCAAAAATCATATCAATTACCTGATCTTTTCCCATATCTAATCTATATTAATCCATCTCCAACCCTTAATCTTCCCACTGAGAATCCAAAACTTTGGTTTCTCACACTTAAAGAAACCTCCCAAATTTTTGGACGCACATCCCCATTCTACCTGATGGATCATAATTAGGCTCCACCATAATCTCCTACTCCATCTCCCCGAACTTAGAGTATTTGTCCCTAGGTTAGGTTGTTTTATACTTTGCTTGATCATTCAATGTACTCTTTTTTGCATTAGAATGCAATGCAATGAAATTTATTTCTATTTCCATACATATCTTATTTTTGCTCATCCTACTTTCTTATGGGTTATTTTATTGTGATATTCTACTGTTCTTTTTAATTATGACAAAAAAGGGGGGGTAGAAACTAGGAAAAAGAATGAATCAATTAATCAGGGAGAGAGATCAGAAATTTGCAAAATATATTACATACATTTAGGGGGAGCTTATTTAATTGTAATGAGACAATTTAATCAAGTTTTGTCATCATCAAAAAGGAGGAGATTATTAGTGTGAATGCATGGTTTTGATGACAAATAAAACTTTATTAAGTTGTACTAATGAATATTTTTCAAGTGCTGAAGTGTGCAAAAACAAGTTGCAAAAGTATAAAAATGCACAAATGAAGTTTAACATTTTAAAAGAAATAGAAGACAAAAATAAGAGGTTTGAAACTTATTGATAGTCAAATACATCGGACAAATGAAAAGCTCAAGACAAAGATGAAAGAAACACATTGTTTATGCCATAAAGACTTGTCCAAAGTCTAACATATTGATTACTCAGACAAAGTAAAGGACGAAGTTGTAATAAAAATTGCATTCATTCAGAATCTAAAGATCATCAAAATCAACCACAATAAAGCAGAGTGAAGTAGAAGTTCATCTAAAGTTTCAAGGCAGATGCCTTAGACAAATGCATAAGGCCACGGACAAATCAGAATGAAGAGGAACTTCATCCAAAGACTTAAGGCAGGAATCTTGGACAAATACAGAAGATAAAGAAGAGCTTCGGACAAAGCAATGGTTCTATGAGTTTATCCAAAAATTACTTTGGGTAAATGGGATCAAGTGTCGGACTAAGCAGAATGAAGAAACTTCTTCCGATCAAGAATATCTAAGAAAAATTTATCCAGAATTAACTTCGGACAAAGTAATGGTTTAGTGAGTTTATCTGAAACTTACTTCAGGTAAATGGGATGAAGCACGGCACAAAGTGAATTGGCCAAATTCATCTGAACTTAATGCTTTCTTCCTAAACCATGAAACAGTCAATGCTACAGACATTCCCTTGCCTGATGCTTGCCCAAAATAAAAATTCATCTTCTCACTTAAGGCAAGAACAGCATTGCAAGCATTCCAGCTAACAAGAATTAATTAGAGGATGATGATTCAAACTAGCTAATCAGAATGGTCTTCCACAATTAATAGACATCAATGTGATGCCCAACATTTTGCGTATGTGTAAATTTTTGCTTTTCCAGTTGGGTAGAGTGTTGCACGTGCATACATTAAGCTTCGAGAGTTTTATGAGATAAGCGAATAGGAAATTTTGATGAACATGAATAATGAGTTGAGTATTATGATGAACAAAAAGAAAATACAATGATATAATATGATAGAAAACATCTTAATTAGGCTGCATGAGTATTAGGGTGCATGCACTATTGGAGCACTATAATAAAATAAGTATAAATTATTCATTTCCTTCCCCAAACCCCATCTCACGTCAATTTCCAGCTCTAAACCCTCCCAATGTCCATAGATATTGAACAAGATCTGATTCTTGTAGACTCTAATGCCAAATCACTAGGAAACTAAAGGTAAGGTGATCTATATCATTTTTACAGCAAAGAAATGTAGATTTCAACACATTCAAGTTGTGGAAGTTGAAAGAAGAAGTGGGTTTCACGTAACAATTTGAAGTTGGGAAGTTCACTTGAAAGAAACCAAGAAGTAAGTGATTCTATTCACACTAATCTCATTTTGTTAAGAAAATTTCACTTCTTCTAGATTATGGTGTGAAGTTGGGTTTTGGGAAAAGTTAGGAAATAGGGAAAATGTAGAATTCTTTATGATTTGGATAAGTTTAATGTTAGTTGGGATAGCAAACATGTTAAGATAGGTGTATATGTAGTTTGGGTAAAGAATTTCAGGCTAATCTTACCTAGGAATATGAACTTTTAGAAATGCCTCCTACATGTTTGATGAAATACCCTTAGGGGATGTATGACATGATTAGCTTCTACTAATGGTCTCATAATCATCTCCTAAGCAAAATTTGAGTAAGTCATAGAATAAAACTTAGTTAGCAATAGGTTAAGGGATTTAAGCCTTATTATAGAAACTCAATTGTTTAGTTACTATTGCATTCAAATAATTAAGGGGTATGTCATTTTAATCTAGGATTTTTAAACACAGCTAATCTTGTAGACCCAAAGCTTCTAGTAAATGAAAGTTGCAGGAGGGTGATTCCAAGGTAAGTAGGTTTTATATTTTGAAAGTTATAAGTTATTAGGATTTCCTTTCTGGCATTATTGTATAATGGCTAACTAAATTGTATTTATAAGCATTTTGTTTTGAGTTTTAAGAACATATACATTGGTTGGCAATAGAACTTTATTAGAAACATAGAAAATGAAGTAGTTTTTCAATATATAATGATAAGACTAAGTGATTGAATTGATACATGAGTCTATTGTACATTTGTAAAGACATTGGTTGAATTGTTTATTATGTATGTTAGTCCATTATAAGGTTATATGTGATCTTAAAGCATAGCACTAGAAGATGTAAACCAATTAATAAATGGAAAGATTGGAAATGGACAAGTTAGTAAAGAAAAGTGAGTAAAATACATGTCAAGTGAAGAAGATACAGGAATGTCCAGTAGGTTGTACAGGAATAGCCACTAGGTTGGGCACCTATGCACCCAAACAACTCAAGTCCTAGCCCCCATTCTACCAGGTTGGGTGCCCACTCTACTGTGAATAGTAATTTTTTCAATTTTTTTGAATTTTCATAAGTTGTTCATTCTGATTACATATGATATATATTTGCTATTATGGGCACTTTTAAGGGTAAATATGAGTGAAAAACCTTCAAAATATGTCAAAGACTCCAAGAATAGTATATTACAATAAACAATTAGTATGAGTGATTATTATTGAGTAAAATGGAAAAGCTGAATAGTGTTTGAAATTGAATATAATAAAATAAGTTGGCATACCATTGGTTCTAGTAAGAGATTGAAGATTAGAAATGAGTTTGAGTTATATCAATGTCTAGTAAATGATTGAGGATTAGTAATGAAATCAAATTGCATTATTAAAAGGAATATAGAATTGTTTTATATACGAGTAAGATGCCTGCTAATGATTGTGGATGTGTTTTGCGTTTGAATGCTTGCAGAGGTGGTATCTTTGATATTGTTAGTTCGCCATAAATGACTTCGTTGTTTTGCCGCCTATAATGGCGAGGAGGCCAATTTTGGCCCATTGTGTGTGACTCTTTTAATTACTCAATGAGTGTGCACAGAGAACTTATAGTCCCTAGGTTGCACTGAGGGCGAGAGGTTATATATCATATGGCCATGAGATCGTATATCTTGCAACAGTAGTAGCTGAGCTGCCGGGATGAACCAGAGTACATTAATTGAGTAAGAAAGGGGAGTTAACTTGGTTTTGATGAGGTTGCCACTTAGATATGGTTTAGACCACTTGGAAATTGATGTGGTTGCCACTTAGAAGTGGTTTATACCAGTTTGTTGTGATTGAGTCCACTTTGGTAAATACCTCCTGAGCTTAGCAATGGTTAAAGGCAGGTAAAGTGCACATGATAAATTAATTAGATATCAGCGAACCATCACATGAAATAAATGTGATGCTTATGATTCATATATAATAATGATGAAAGGATAACTTAGAAATTGATAGGAGGGTAAAGCTTTGATGAGAAGTACTGTTAACAAAATTGAATAATGCTATGATAGTAGTTCCATTTGGTAATTTCATAGGTTATGTTATATATCTTATGATTATGTTAATTATCATTTAATTGATTCCTGCTTATTGAGCCACCTAGACTCACTTATTTTAGTATGCTTTTAGCTGACAGGTCGAAGGTCGGAGCCTAACAAAGGGTTGGAGCTCAAGAAAGGGATAAACCATGACTGTTTATAGTTTTCATCTCTTATTCATTAAATGTACTATCTTAAATAGCTTGATTTTGATGATGAACATTCTTAACCAAGTATGTTTTGATGATGAGCAAGGATATGAGTGAGACATTAAGATACTAATAATTCATTCTCAAGCATTTTGCAGAAATGTTTTACTAACTTAACTTGGGAATAATCTTCATGATGATCGAAAGAAGAAACTAAGTAAATGCTCATGCAAATTAAGTATATAAATTACATATATATTTAAAATAAGAAAAAAAAAGCTTAAAAATAGCAGAAAAGCTTCGGATTCATGATGATATATTTCAGAGTTATCAAGACATGCTTCAGAATTAACAGAAAAGTCTCCAGAGTCATCATGGTATGCTTCGGAATCAACAAGAAAGCCTTCAAAGTCGTCATGATATACTTAAGAATCATCAATTATACTTTGGAGTCTTTAAAACACTTTCAGAGTCAATAAGATATGCTTTAGACTCTTCAAGCATACTTCAGAGTTAATCAGACATACTTTGGAGTTTATTAGACACACTTCGAAATTAATCAAACACACTTCGGAGTCATGAAGATAGACTTCAGAGTCATGAAGATATGCTTCAGAGTTAACTAGACACACTTCAGAATCATGAAGATATACTTAAGAGTTAACTAGACACACTTTAGAGTCATGAAGATATACTTCAGAGTTAACCAGATACGGTTTGGAATCATCAAGATACGCTTTGGATTCAACGAACATACTTCGGAGTTAGCAAGCAAATTTCAGAATTGTCAAATCTTACTTCGGAGTCACTCTTTCTGAAGCATCAAAGGTTTAGAGAATCCAAACTCCTCTCTTCAAAGAACTGCTGCAAGTATAAAGGACTTTTGCCCTTTCAAAGCAACCAAAGTTAGTTCTTGGACTCATCTGAAGTCATTTCTCTAACACATTAACTATTCACCCGCCACTTTAGAGGAACTAAAGAATAGGCTTCGGAGCATTAGATACTCTAATGTTAAGAGAAGAAAAGTCAGCAACAAAGTACCAGACCAATACTAGCTTATTGCAAAGTCAAATGTCAAACAAAATGTAAGGTGAAGAAAAACATTTTTGAACATTTGGGAATCCGCAACAGTCAATAACAGAAAAATTCTCTCAACCTATAAAAGATGCATTTAGATGCAATAAAGAAAATATACAAAAAATATAAAAAGTTTTGAGCATTCAAAATCTTCCTTTAAAGTTTAACTCCAACAACAACTCTGTCAGAGTTTTCAAATTCTAAACCACTTCTCAGTCAATGAGTTTGAATCTCTTATTCTCATTGCTTATTTATTCACTTAAAGTTTTTGAATTTATGTACAAGTTTGCCTAAGTAAGAGACATTAATCTATACACTTCCTTTTAGTATTTGATAACACAAGCAAAGTGCTTGGTGTTTATTTATTGAGATAAGCAAGTAGGAAACTTGCTGAAAGCATAAAAGTTCATTGGTGAGCTTTGAAAACCAACAAGTTATAAAGATTTCTAGTTAGCTTGGAAAACCAGCAAGTTGGTTTGTGATCTTGTAGGAAAATCAACATTTATTTGATCAGGTTGATCAAGGTATTAGTGGAACCTGAGATCAGTAGAGAAAACTGACTCAGAGAAGTGGAGTAGGAACCCAGAAAAGGCCCAACCAATATAAAAATCTTGTCCTGCATGTTGTGCAATCTATTCTATTTATTTATTCAACACTTTGATCATTTATTTTGGCCAAAAATTTGAAAAGCTCAATTCCCCCTGCCCCCCTCTTGAGCTACAATTGTTTAAGGGACCAATAAGTGGTATCAGAGTAGGCTTCACTAGTTAAATTTTGATTACCAATATATTAACTTGTGAAGAGATTCAAATGACCAGTATGTTCCACAATACATTTGTTGAAGGACAATCCACTTCCAAACCCCCTTTATTTGATAGAACCAATTATGAGTATTGGAAAATGCGAATGCAAAATTTCTTGACTACTATAAATTTTTAGTTGTGGCTTGTAGTAAAAAATGAAAAGAATGTCATTAACACTAAAGACAAATACACTCTAGAAGATATTCAAGTAGTAGAAGATGATGCTAAGGCAAAGAACTGCCTCTACTATGCACTAACCTCTTTTGAGTTTGAAAAGATATCTGCCTATGATTCAGTTAAGGAAATCTAAGATAAACTTAAGGTAGCACATTAAGGTATAAATTAGGTAAAAGAAACTAAACTAAATCTCATAGTACAAGAATATGAAGTCCTCTTTAGGAAGGGATCAGAAAACATTTCTGAAATATTTGGAAGATTTTAAAAAATTACCAATAGCTTAAAGAACTTAGGAGAGAAATAAGAAGAACCCAAAGTAGTAAAGAAAATATTGACATCTTTACCTAGACACTAGATGCCTAAAGTGATGACTATAAAGGAATCAAAAGATCTAACAAAGGTGATAGTAGAAGAACTCATGGGATCACTCATGACCTATGAAGTCTTGATGAAACAAAAAGCACCAGATGAAGTCAAAGGCAAGAAAACAATAGTTTTATAAGCAAAATTAGAGAATAAAACATCTTCAGATGAAGCCTCAGCCAGTGAAGATGATGAAAATATGGCAATGATAACCAGAAGATTCAAAAAAATACTTAAGAAGAAAAGATTTGGAAATAATTCTAAGAACTTCAAATGTAAAGATAAGAAAAAGAAAATTCCAATCTGTTAAAATTACAGCAAGCCTGGGCATATAAAATTTGGCTACCCAGAACCAGATAAAAAGCAAGGAGACAAGAAGAAAAGGTATAACTCTTACTTTCACAAAAAGAATATTTCTAATAGCAAAAAATTTGGAAAGAAGAAGAAAGCTATGGCTGCATGGGAAATGCTGGAAAACATGATCCAAGAAAGCTCTAGTGAAGAAGAAGAAGAAAATGAAGCTCAATTCAACTCACTTAGCTCCAAAGAAAAAGATTAGGAAGAGCATTATACATGAATAAGCGTTATGGCCATCCATAATGATGAGGTAAATTCGAAGCCTGAAATTTCTAATCTTGAAGAATTACTATGAACTGTATTTAGATTTCAAAAAATTAAAAGCTAAATATAAGGAAACTAAAAGAGAACTTGAAAAATAATTAATGAATGCTCCAAATTAAGACAAGAGAATACATTGCTCAAAAATAATCAAAATATAAATATAGAACTTGAGCAAATCAAAGCAGAAAATCATGCTCTTAGAAGAACCTTAACTACTACCTTATTTAAACTTAAAACAATGAAAGATATAGGAAGAAAGAAAAATCATAAAAAAATAAGAACCCAAACAGAATATGATTTGAATTCCTAAAATCGTTGCTAAAGTTGTAAATGCAACGATATATTTAGAAAATAAATTAGTATCATCTAAAAAATAATTGGTGCCAAAATATTCTACTACTAACCGACCTGGACCCATTCCTAAATGGGTATCAAAATTTATAGCTTAATTTTATTATTGCAGGTGTGTTTGAGAGTCATAGAGAATAGTAAGTGGTACGTTGATAGTGGTTGCTCAAGACACATGACAGGACAAAGGGAATAGTCACCTTGCGGCATAATGGAAAAGGAAGATTGGTTGGAATTGGTAAAATTGGCCAACCTTCCTCTATTATAATTTCAAATGTTTTACTAGTAGAAGGAGTAAAATACAATCTTTTATGTGTAATTAAATTTTATGATAATGGTTACAAAGTTGTATTTGAATCTCATACTTGTTCAATATTAGATAATTCATATTCAGTTGTAGTACTTGGAAAAAGACATAAAAATGTATATTTGGTAGATTTAAACGATATCCAAGTCAAATATCTTGTTGTAAATGAGAATGAACCATGTTGTGGCACAGAAGGCTAGGACATGCCAACAAAAATTTGATTGAAAGATTATATAATAAAGATCTAGTTGTT
>JAYJMB010059317.1:0-17480 GCA_036873735.1 Pouteria campechiana | reverse complement strand
TATATAAATCACATTTATACTTAAAAGAAGAAAATAGAAAGTTTAAAGTTTTAAGGAAGTTTCGGAGTCAACTTTGGGTTTAAACTTCATCCCTTTAGAGTTTATCAAAGCACTTTGGAGACAAAGAAAAATAACTTTAGAGTGATGCTATTACCTCAGAGTTAAGAGCTCAAATATCTTTGGAGACAGTTAAAACACTTCTGAGTCATGAGCTTATAAGCTTTAGGGCTAAGTCAAGTTCTTTGGAGTTGACAAAGCATTTGGAAGAGAATAAATGATAGCCTTCAGAGTTAACAGAACACTCTTCAATAAATATGACTCATCGGAGTCATAAAATAAGAACTTCTGAATATTTACTTTGGAGACAAAGAAACATTTCGAAGTTTGGAGTCAATTCCTTCATAGTCAGCCTCTATGGTCCCGATGCAAGTCATTTCAATCACGCCATTTTGGAGCCTAAAACATATCTTCAGAGCATCCAAAGATACGAAAATGTATGAAGTGTGCAATGATACTACCTATCATTTAAACTTTGGAGGATCTGAAGCTAATTCATAGCCTCCAAAACCTTGCTAAAAGTACAACGGTTAGAAATTCAAATATTTCTCAACAATTAATAATTCTCACCTACCACAACAGAGAAAGTCAAAGATCTAAAAGAAAGTTAAAGACCTCAAATATAAAAGAAGTTAAGTGAAATGAAGAAGATAATGGTTTTTACATTGAAGAACAAGAGAGAGCATTTACTAAGTCTTTAAGGAATTTCTTTCATAATTTCAACTCCACTGGAGTTTATTCAAAGAAACATTCAAAGTCATTCATTCAACCACTTTAGGAGATTGAATCCTACTATTTTTATTGTCATATTACTTGTGTTTACTGCTTTCAAACTTCATATAAAATTAGCATACTAGAGGCATTAATACTTGTACATATTTATTTCTACATATCTCTGTAAGTTTGGGAACTTGCTTCTATGTAATGAAAGCAAGTATAATACTTACTTAGTATTTGTATAAGTTAGTTGGTGAGCTTGAAAACCAACAGGTGTATTTGTTTGATCATAAGATTACTGATCAAAGAAGGTGTTAGTGAAACTTGAGTTTAGCAAGTAAGACTAACATAGAGAAGTGGAGTAAGAACCCAAGTGAAGGGCTGAACCACTATAAAAATATCACTCTAAATGCTTGTGTTATCAGTCCTTTTTTTACTCTTATACTTTAATATTTATCTAGCTGAAAATTTTAAAGACTCAATTCATCCTCCCCACCCCCGCCTTCCTCTTGAGTCACCATCTGAACAGGACCAACAATTTTTTTTCCTTTTTTCACCTCTTACTTCTCTCATTTGTATAGCCCAATTTCCATTGCCAAACCAGCAGCAAGGTGGGCTTTCCTCATTCACACCCAAACAGTGATTGGCATAGTTGGTGGTGACCACATGAAGGAAAATGAGAAGCGATGAAGGAATCCAAAGGAGATCACTTGTCAGGGAGGACACATGTGAGTTGATCAAAATTCTAAAGGGTAGAGTTTTCTAGTTTATCATATATACTAAAAGTAGAAATTCGATCCTTCAAACACATGATGAAAAGATCAGAACTGTCCACTTGTTCCACAACAGCACCAACCAGGAGAGAAGTTCTTCTCGAAAGACTCCTGTGGATAAGGAACATTTGGATGGGAAAAATGGGTTTTGAAGCCATTGAGGGTAGATATGTTGTGGCAATACATGGATGAGAAAGAAATGGAGTGGATTCGTCATTATTGTCAGGGGAAGCTGATTAGATCTTAGAAGCAACATTTGTCGATCGGAAGCAAGGTTTTTAGCAACTTCCTTAGAGCTACAGTCGAATAGTTATCATTTCGTTAGAGTTGAAGAAGATGATCTTATATCTAAATACTCATCAGAATCAACAAGCTTTATTTGGGGATTGGAATCAACAAGTTTTAGAGCATGGTGGTTGAAGAGGAGAATGGGTAGCCATGTCTTCGCAATCCTTATACGCAAGAGGCAAAAAAATTTCCCCACTTACCCCTTGACTCATTGACTTTATCTCTCCCACATATATCCCATCCAAAGGCCCACATTCCTATTCTATTCTATTTGGATAGAACTTGTTCTATTAGATCCGACCCCATTGTCATTCATTAGGTGCAGTTGGATGGATACTCCTCTGTTGAGGAGGCCTATAATGATGGTAGAAACCGGTTAGAGGTTCTATTGTCAAGGGTAGAAAATGTTGATCCGTGAGTACTTGCTTCACCTTTAATCATTTTACATTTGCTTTTGCTCTTTCTACTATTGTTGTCAGTCCATTCTTATTGTTGTACTAATGTTAAGCTAAGTATAATTCCATACTATAGCCCAAGGTTAGCAACAGGTGTAGTGAAACTGTACACTAGCCTTTTTGGTTATTCATTGAAGAAGTCAACCATGGCAACTGTAATGACCATGAATAATAAAATAAAGTGTCTATAGCAAGTTGGTGCCGATGACTTGAAATATTATATAATAATGCGGTAAGTGGGTGGCATGTATGAATGCGAATTTTTCAATGATGCATTGAGGGATGTTGGGTGGATGACATGCATGTGTTAATGCACAATTATTGTACCCTAATATAAGACTTATCAAGAGGAAGAAAATGAGAAAGAAGGAACCAAGAGAGAGAGAGAGAGAGCATTGTAGAGAGAAAAAAATAAAAAGAAAGGAGGAGAAGGAAAGTCTATTCTCAAAGTCTTTTTCGTCAATTTGCATCCAAGTCAGTGATTTGGATATATCTATGTTATCTATGTGATAATTATACTAGCTTAGATAATTAATTAGATGATTATAAACTATGTTTTTAGCTGAGATATATGTTAATATGTGTATGATGCGGATGTACGGAAGTAAAATAATAAAATATTCATTTTTAGTGAATTTGAAAACCAAATTATATGGTTTATACATATTCTGTTTTGATGATCGGATATATTGATTATGTTTAGTTTTTGTGAATTCACATGCCATATAATTTTTTTGAAAATTGGATGTGATATGACTATTAAATTGTTGACAAAATTTCTTGTATGTTGAAATTAGAATTTCATTGAATTCTATATTTGATAGAAATTACATATTAAATATAGGTCTTAAATTGAAGCTCTTGTTATGTGGAATACATCCTAAGGGTTAGATTAAGGAAACATTATATATATATTAGCAAATATACATAAAAAATAAAAATCAAATAAAAGAGAAAAGGGAGAGAATAAGGACGTTGACTCTAATAGCCTCGGTTGAATTTTTTTTTCTTAAATGGTGACCAAAAAATGTTAAATGCCAAATTTTGTGCATTTTATTTTCAAGATCGGATCTGGTAGATGAATTCCAAATAATGATATTACCCTAGAAAAGATATTTTAGGTTGAAATGAATTTATATGATTAGTTAAATTACAACATATTATGTTTAAAATTAATACGTTAAATAAAAATAATTTTTATGTTTATTTTTGCATGTTACTTGGAAGATCTGAATTGTTTGATGTGTTTATTATATTGGTATTTGCCTAAGATAGGGATCTTAAAGTCAAATAATGTTGTTTGATTAGTGAAATTTGATGATTTTAAAATGTATCAATTTCATCAAATTTTGTAATTTTGGACCTTAGAACACCTGTGGACAATGATAGATGATTAGAATAGGTTATAAAAATTTTATAAATGAGTTTTAATAGTTTAGATGCCTTAAAACATATAGATACAATGTTTTTTTGTATATAAAATAAAATATAAAAAAGGATGCAAGTCCCTATTGGTTATGTTGGCTAGATGCAGGCCAAAGCCTACTGAGTTAGCTAGACTCTAGGCTCTAGCCTAGCAAGCCAGAGCCCAACATAGAGCCCAGTAGCTACAACACTGGCACACAGTCGTCGGTCTAGTGATTATACAGATGACTAAAAATGTTTTGATGATTTCTGAACTATCTGACCCCTGATTTAAATGATCAAGTAGTCAATTTTGGAGTTTTCGGACATTTTGGATCCGATGAAATGGTCAAATTGTCCAAAAGGTGATTAGATCATATAAAATTGAATAATCATACTTGATTTATTAATTTATGAATTCCACGATATCTGATTTGGACAATTAGGTAGTCAATCTTGAGTTTTTTGAACATTCTAGATCCAATAAAAAGTTCATATTATTCAAAAAATGGCTAGATCATATAAACATAAATGATAAAAATTATTTTACTGATATCTGGACCCCATGATCTTTGATCTTAATGATTAGATAGTTGATTTTAAGGTTTTTGGACATTCTGAATCCAATAAAAGGCTCAAATTGTCCAAATCGTGGTCAAATCATGAGATCGAGAGGACAAATGTGACATTGTGGTTCACTAAACTAGTCAGGATATGATCTAAGATGTTGATGTGTTTAATGATGATTAAATTAATTTGATAAGATGATGGTCAAATAGAAAGGTTTAAATGAGCAACATAAAGAGATGAGATATGCTTCCCTAAATTGATGCTATAGTCAATCAAACCAGACAGTTTATGATGTGTATAATGGTGTGATCAATATTTTTATTACATATGCTAGTTATATTTATTTTATTTACTGAGTTGCTATAACTCACTCCAATATTATTTTATAGAAAATGCTACTTATGAAGGACATTAATCATAGCATGGGGATAGATGCAACAACATGCTATGTTAAAATTAAATATTGTATTTTCTGTTTTATATTAAAGGATTGTATTTTATGGATTGTACTGTAATATTTTTTTAAATAATGAACTATTGTGGTTACTTTCATGGTTATGCTTCATCTCTTGTGCTATAGATCTAGGGAGATTTACCCCTGGATTTGGGGATGACGGTTATTTATGCTATTCCTGGGATCAAGGTATGACAACAATTGAATCATATAAGAAAGTTGTCTTGAAGGTGAAAGATCATATCTTGGCAGGAGATATTTTTTAGATTGCATTGCAGTGTTTTGAGCTTTGGACATTTCCAAACCCTTTTGAAGTTTATAGAGGGCTAAGAGTTGTGAATCCTAGTCCATATATGACTTATTTACAGGTGCCTATTTACTATGGCTTGGATTAGCTGAGACTTGCATGCATAAATATATACTCTAGCCGAAGGGTTTAGTAATATGGGTCTCAAGGCTTTTGATTTAAACTTCATGTGTTCTCATAGTTCATTGCTTTTGACATATTTATTATTTTAATTCTCTTTGGAAGTTGTAACGATACAAGTTATGTTGTTGCAACCTTTTTGTTATATATTTTTCTTTTCTATGTTTATATCAGTTTAGACAATGTATTTTAATAGCTTCAAGCTTTGAAATTCTTACTCATGTAGAAAAGGTAGATGATGCTACTTACAAGGTTGAGTTTTCCATTGGGTTTCATAGAATGGTGTCTAACTACATATATTTAAATTTTCTTTACACTTCTTTCAAAAAAAGGTTGTCAACCAACCTCTTGCTAGGATTGTTAGACAAGACAAAATAGATAAGGAGGATGAGATGTTAGAAAAGCTGCTAAGTAATGAAAAACAATGTCCAGAGCACATAATGCTGGTTTATTTGGGGCGGAATGATGTTGGAAAGGTTTCGTATATCAAATTGTAGTTGTTGCTCACTCTTGAATATCAGTATACAATGCATGTTAGGTCCTTTTGTTACTCTTATACTTGGGTGTTCTCACACTCTGTAGCAGAGAGATGTATTCTTCCCAATGGAACATTAGATAAGATTCCAAACTCAAGGATCCAAGCTACAAAAGAATAAAATACAAATTTAATTCATTTTAATGTTTTACCTACTCTCCTTAGTCCTTAAATTTGCACTGATGGCTTCCCTGTCAAAAAGCATCTAATGAATCCTTTTGGGGGAACATCCCCAAAGGCCTATCTTTTCATAAATCTAATTGATAGTTACTTTTTCCTTTATACAATGGGTCAGTAGTAGCAACTACAACATGTAATGTGTATTAGCTCCATGGTGAGGACTAGCAATTTCAAGTATTGCCTTAAATAGTGTTCCAAGTGTTGAATTGATTATCTCAACTTCATCAGTAATTGGCCAATCACTGTTGAAGTAGCATACTATCATGTCCTATAGTGGGGGTGTGAATATTGCCACCGAAGTTCTGAGTTGAGCTATTATTTTTTTTACATTTGATTTCTAATAATCATGATTGCAACGATGCAAGTAATGTTGACTTTACTGACTAGTTCTGTTCAAGACCATCTCTAATTGCATGAGTGTTATGGCCTGGTTCTGCTTTCACTGTGCATCCTACTTCAAACTCATCTTCAAGCTTCCACTTTGCTCGCATTCTACTTTCTTAAGTAGAAAAAGAAATATGCCTCACCGCTTGAAAACCAAAATTTTCTGAAGCCGCATTCCTCATGGGACATATTCTTTTGAGCCAACTAGCTGTTAGTCATGTTTGCAGATCATTGAAAAGCAGAATGTGCATTAATCATCTCTTTTCTTATCTGCATTTATTGAGTCTCTATGCTTTCTTCCAAAATCTCTACTTGTTATTGCTTAGTAAGTTGGAAAGGTGCCGTCGGGTCCGATATTGGAAAAGAGGAGCAACAAAAAAAATAAATAAAATGAAATGAAACATAAATACCTAGTTTGCAAAAGGCAAATTATAAAGTTGTTATCCATTAGGAAATTATGCATCCTACACTACTACTTTAGGATATTAGCAAAATGCCCATAGGATACAATTTACAAACCTGAATACCAAATGGAGAAAGCAGTTTCCCTATCTGGTCACCGAACAACTTAATGGCTATAGATTGGCTTGGCTTGTTTTGATGGAACATAGGAGAGCTTTTGTAGCTATTTTGGAGAACTATTCTTGAGTGAATTATGGATTGGATGGAAAGCATTGGATGAAAAGAGTTGATTGAATGCTTCATTGATCAAATCCTTTTCCTAAGCTTTCTTTTTTATGGTCATTGAAATGCAATGATGCACTAGTTGGACAGTTGGTTGTGGATGATCAGTTGAAACATTTTGTTGATTCATTCTACCCACATTTAACCCACAAGGAGTTATACTAGTATGAGGAAAAAGTTAAGTCAAGCTACTTTTAATATTGTGGCTTGATTTTCTAGTTTTTTTTAGCTGCCCTGTCTCAATGCATGCACTTTCCATGGGCAATTTTTCTCATGGATAACCCTTTATAATCCCTTCTCTCTTTTTCTCCTCTTTTGTTTTATTTGTCTTTGGTCTTATTCAAGACACTTTCTACCTCCCATTTTGTCCACTCTAAGAGAACTCGCGTATAAGATCTCTACTTGAAAACCAAGGTAAACACCATTTTGCCATTAATCATTTTGTGTTTTATATCAAGCTAGTTATATATATAATAGTTTTGAAAAGTCAAATTTTAAAAAATCCAAACATTCCCCTGCTATTTTCAAAATTTGAATAATTTCATCTAAGAGAAGGAAATCTCATACATAATAAAGGTGTCTTTTGAACTTGAACCTTTACTTAGTGAAAGTACATTAGGATCTACCGAGGTATACAATGGTTGAACTATCGACCCCATTTGGCAAATTGAGTATACTTCACATATAAGATTTCAATTTTCATTAAATATTCATCATGCTGACACATTTTGGCTATGTGTCAATATTTCAGTTTCATGTGCACCTCAGAGCAAACTCATACACTCTGGAAACAGAAGCGAGCACACTTCTAACACTTTTATAAGTGGGTCTATTTAAAGTACCCTATAAATAAATACCCTAACATAATGATTTTAGATCCATTAAGAGCAAAAAATACTCAATCTTCAATGTTACAGGATCCAAGCACTACATGAGGGATGCAAATAAATAAATATAAACTATACTTGTAAGTCACTAATTAACATACTTTGCCCATTGAACTCTCGACCTGGGTTACAAGCCTAAAGTTGAGTTTATGTTATTAGGACTTAATTAATGGATTTTAGTCCCATCTCTCTAGCCATTTTCCAAACCATATCTCTTGTAAGGCCTTTGGTAAGCAGGTCTGCCAAATTTTGATTTGACCTAACAAAGTTTATGTTAACCACTCCATCTTGAAGCAATTGCCTTACATAATTATGTCTTAATGCAATACATCTAGACTTACCATTATAAGTTTTATTGTATACTTTCAACAAAGTTGTATCTCTATTACAATGCAAATAAATAGGAAGCACTGGCTTAGGTTAAATTGGAATTTTAAGTAATAAATTTCTAAATCACTCTACTTCTTTGTCAGGATTATTATATATGATTTTGATAATAACAAAACTTGTATTAAGATAAAAAAATATATATACTTAAATCCTTAACAATCATATGCACAATTATGATTTAATAAGCATTAATTAATATACATATTCATGAATATTTAATTATACAAGCATACATCTTTTACTTAATGATGCACTTAATCTTAGTTATCATTCTTTAATCTTTTACTTAACATTTAGCATCATACTCTATTAAGCTTTCATATTATGTACTTAAATAAAAATGTATATTATCCTTACTCTACAACATATTAAATCACATGAGGATAAAATACATTTTGAAAATAATGTATTGTATCTAGAAGTTAACAACATAGCAAGTGTAGAAAACTTCTAAGTGCAAGATCATAGTTGTCTGCGACCAACTCCCATAACTATCTACTACGTTCCAAGGGGATTAAACTACTGAAGATCATGAAAGAAGAAAAAGAAAAAAAAAGGTTTCAAAGACGAGCTAAGAAGAGCTTGCTTTGTCTATAAAATCCAATGTGAAATATACACAAATAAACTCAATGACAAAAGCAGTTGAAGATGAAGCTATAGTTAAGGAGCATAAAGCTGTTCGAGAAATTTGCACTATTGATAAAGACCAGACAAAGTTTATCTAAGACAAAGTAAGAAGAAATAATTCCATCAAGCACTCAGATAAATAAATAAAGAAGAAACAATTGCTCCGACAACCATGTACAAAGGGAAGAAAATTTGTTTGACCAACAAAGTTAGAAGAAAAGTTTTGTCTGAGGATAAAAAGTCAAGATGTAAAGATAAAGAAGATGCAACTTCGGTTGAGCCAAGATGGACAAATCTAGAGTGAAGTAAGAAGGAAGTTGCAAAGATGAACTCCATTTATTACAAAACAAATGAGGAATACAACCTCATCTGCAGGATCAACCTTGTTTGTTGCTTACAATAGACAAAGTGAAAGATAAAGTGGAAACTGCACAGTGAGCATAAACGAACCTGCATAGACAAAGTTGTTGCTTGGATGAGTGAACTTCAATAGACAAAGGCACATTCGTCTGCAATTTACTATATACAAACCTATAGACGAAGTGTAGAGCATAATTTATTCAAGATAAAGCAAAGTTTGTCTGTCACTTACAAAAAATAAATGGGGAGCAAAAGAAGGACATAATACTTTGTTCATTTAAACAGACAAAGCAAAATTTATCCATCAATCAGCAGAGTTTGTCTGTTGATTTGTTTTACTTCATCTATGGTGCTATAATTTACCTATTATTTACAATAGATAAAGCACACTCATTAAGGATCAACTGACAAACAAATTTTATGGAAGAATTCATCTAAAACTTATGGCAAACAAAGCAAAGTTTATCTATCGATCAGTTTGACTTCATTTATAGCATTAAAGTTCTTCTGCTATTTATAATAGATAAATCACACTCACAAAGGATCGACTGACAGATGAACTAACAAGAGAATTCGTCTACAATTTATGTGGGCAAAGAGAAAGCTCGTGACTTATTAGAGGAAAAATGATTTATGTGACTCGCATGTGAATGATATATGCATTTGTGCATCAATTATGTAGACTTGGCTCAATCACCATTTTCGGCTATAAGCGGTGCTGCACATTTTGTAGCTGTGTTGAGTCAAAATGAGAAAAGATATTTTAGTAATAGCTTTATCTTCCTCTCTATAAAAGAATAGCGATGCAGCAGCTTAATACAAAATTAGAAAGGTATATACTTCAATGGTAGAAATTTCAATGGTTCTCATTATTCATTGCTACTCTCATTTCTCCATTCAACAAAACTCATCTTCTTCAATGGTCAAAATTTTAAAGAAGCTATTTAAAGAGAAAAGGTGAAAATATTCAAAGTGATGAAGGGATACTTTTCAAATGAGATTAATTTTACGAAAATCCTTCCACCCATGGCCAAGAGTTTAAACCATTAAGTTTCAATCTACTAATCCTTATGGCCATTATCTTTACATTTGGGAAGATCTTTGTGTATTACTAAAGCTGTAAAGGATCTCATCTTTCCCTGTGCATAAATATGTATAAGTTTCTGGTGAAACTGAAAAACTACTGAGTTTGTGGCGACCTTGAGACAACCACATTGTTTGAGTTTGTAGTGAGCTTAGGAAAACCACACTGTATGAGTTGTTAGTGAGCTTTGGAAAACCAATAAATTTGCTAATGATCTTCAAAACTAATGAGTTTTCTAATGAGCTTGTGAAAACCAAAAAAGTGCTAGGAGTATTATGTTTATACACCCAGAGCTGGAATCTAGAAGAATACTAAGAGCACTATTGTATTTCGATTATATGGGATATACTGGAACCTAAGGCATAATGAGTGTATGCTCTTGGAAGAGTGAATCTAGGGATGGGGTTCCTGAACCACTATAAAAATCACATTGTTTGTATGTGTGTGTTTGTTTATTTGCTTTATCTTTTATGAACTTCAGTATTTTATTATTTATCTTACAATGCACCACACATAATCACAAAAAGAGGAAAATAGTTTAATAAAAGTTAAGCAATGAATTTTATAAACCCAATTCACCCCTCCCATCTTAGGTTAAGTCATATTATAAGATTCTACACTTTTCTTGCTGTAGCCAAATTTAGAAATTTTGATTCCATAATAGAGTGAGTTGTACAGGTTTGCTTTTCAGAAGCCCATGAAATAGCAGTTCCCCTAACGGTGAAAATCCAAACACTAGTAGACATGAATTCTAATATACTAGAAATCCAGCTAGCATGACTATATCTTTCTAGTATAGTGGGTTCACCATTAAAATGCAATCCATAGTTTATGATTTTTTTCAAATGTTTCATTACTCTATAAATTGCATTTCAATGCATATATCTTGGATTATAATTAAACCTACTAAATAATCAGACAACATAAGCAATATCTGGTCTAATGTAATACATAACATATATTAAACTACCAGTCACTTTAGCATACTCTAGTTATGCTACTAATCTATTATTATTTTTACATAACTTAATACTTAGATCAAAAGGAGTAAAAATAGGATTAGAATGAAAGCGATTAAACTTTTTAAGAATTTTCTCATTATAATAAGACTTAGTAAGAGAAAATACATTATCATCCCTGATGATTTTGATGCCTAAAATGACATTTGCTCTTCTCATGTCTTTCATGTCAAAGCTAATAGACATGAACCTTTTAATCTCTTCAATAATTTCAATGTCAATACCACATATAAGCATGTCATCCACATATAAGCATATAATAACACATCTATTAGAAGAAAATTTACTATGCATAAATTTGTCTAATTCATTGAGTTTAAAACCATTTGAAAGTACAGCCTTGTCAAAATTTTCATGTCACTTCTTATGAGCTTGTTTTAAATCATATAAGGATTTAGTTAATTTATATACTATATTTTCTTAACTAGTCATAACAAAACCTTCAAGTTGTTCCATGTAGATTTCTTCTTCTAATTCTCCATTTTAAAAAAGTAGTTTTTACATCCATCGGGTGAATTTCAAGATGATAAATTAATGATAAAATCATTAATAATCTAATAGTTGATATTCAAGCCACTGGAGAATAAGTGTTAAAGAAATTAATACCTTCTTTTTGTTTAAACCTTTTAGCTACTAACCTAGCCTTAAATTTGTCAATTAAACTACATATTTTTAATTTATTTTTAAATATCCATTTACAACTTATAGCTTTTGACCTAGGTAGTAGATTTACTAACTTCCATGCACCCTTTCCCATGATTGAATCCATTTTATCTTGTATAGCTTCTTTCTAACATGTAGCATTAGGAGATTTTATACTCTCTTCATAGGTAGATAGATCTCTCTCTGTATGATAAATAATCTATATTCTTTCTTTATTTCTTCTCTTGATCTTTCTACTAAGAAGAGATAGAAATCTAATCCAAATCTAAAGTTTAGATCACTCCTAGCTCTTTTACTTCTTCTTAAATCCCCATTTTCAATTTCTATAGGTTGATTCGATGGTTGAGAATCAATTCTTATATATTGATCTGATTGTTGAAAAGAAGTGTTATCATTCTAATTTAACCTAGGAATGGATTTGTAAGTATTCACAAAAAATTTCACATCTTTAGATTCGATAATGGTATTTTGATGAATTGGACTGTTAGGCTTTATTACAAAAAATCTATATGCTTCACTATTCTTACCATAACCTATAAATATGCATTCTATTCCTTTATTACCTAATTTTGGTCTTTTAAGATTAGGCAATTTAAATAAAGCTCCGCACCTTCATACTTTTAAGTATTTTAGATTAGGTGCATTATTTTTCCATAATTCATAAAGAGTAATTTTTATTTTTTATGAGGAATTTTATTAAGCGTATGACAAGGTGTTAAAAGAGTTTTTCCCCACCAACTTTTATTTAATCCTGAGCTTGTCAACATGGCATTTACCATTTCTACTAAAGTTCTATTATTTATTTTGTTGTTCCATTTTTTGTGGAGTATAAGGATTTGTTACGTAGTGAATTATTCCAACATTTTCATAAAAGTCATTAAAATCATTTGATAAATATTCACCACATCTATCTGATTGAAGGGATTTAACGGTTTTCTAAGTTGATTTTCTACCTCTATTTTATAAGACTTAAATTTTTCTAAAGCTTCATCTTCATTTCTTAGTAGATATACATACGTATATTTGCTATAATCATCTATGAAGGTTATAAAGTATCTTTTCCCACCTCTAATTAAAGTATTTTTCATTCCACATATGTCTAACTAAATTAAATCTAGTAATCTTGAATTTTTTTCAACTCTTTGAAACGGTCTCTTAGTTATCTTGGTTTGCATACAAACTTTACATTTATCCAAGAATTAATTGGGGCATTTGAGAATTAACCTACTTTCATCATAGTATCCATGCTCTAAAATTCACATTACCTAATCTTTTATGTCATAAAGAAAAAGTGTCAACAATATAAGTAGAAGAACTAGCTTCATTATTTATATTCATTCTAAACATGTCATCTATAGCATATCCTTTTCTAACAGATGTACACCCTTTTGATACAATAAATTGATCAGACTTAAATATCAACTTAAACCCATATTTTTTAAGAAGACTGACTGAGATAAGATTTTTGCAAATTTCTGATACACGAAGTACGTTTGTGAGAGTAAGAGATTTGCTAGAAGTTAGCCTCAAGACAACTGTTCCTGAGCTAACTACTTTAACAATAGATGAATTACTCATGAAAAGATTATTTTTATTCCTTTCATTTTCATAGGTTTTAAACTGATTTCTGTCTTTACAAACATGCCTAGTGGCTCCAGAATCAAGTCATCAACTTTTGTGATCACCCACAGAAAAAACTACTGAAATCATTATAATAAAATTATCTTTAGCCATATGTGCTTCAGGACCTTTTTTATTCTTGGATCTTGAACAAGAATTATACTTCCATTTAAGAAGTTTAGATTCTCTTTTCAAGTGGCCCATCTTTTTGCAATGAAAATAAGGTCCTTTACGCTTCTTAAATGAATTTTTGTTGGCATTTAAGTTGAGACTTTTAGAGAGTCTATTATTGTTAACTACTACTTTTTCTTGGCTTTTAACTACATGAACTGTATGATGATCTTGCTCTTCTTTCTTTTCTATCAATCTAGAAGCTTCTTCAATTTTAAGATTCAAAGCAAGATCATCTAAAGTTATTTTTTTCTTCATTTGCTTAAAATTCTTATGGTGATTATTTTAGCTATAAGGCAGTTTTGCAATAATAGAACAAACTACAATAGGCTCATCCATCTTGCTACCCTCATTCTCTAATTGATTAATGATATACTGAATCTCATGAACTTGGTCAAGGATTGATTTATCATTCGTCATTAAATTATCTAGAAATTGATTTATAAGAAATTTCTTAGTCCTGATATCTTTAGAATTGAATTTGTATTGAAGTGCATCCCAAATTTGTTTTACTGTAACCATATTCTGATAGACATTGAAAAGGGTATCTAAAAGCGAATCAATGATGTATCCTTTGTAGATTTAGTTGTCAAGTTTCCACTTCATTCTTCTACAGTATTTTTGTAAAGTCTCATCCTCCCTTTCTTCAGGCTTTGAAGTGTTGAGAACATAAACAAATTCAATTTGAGTGAGGTAAAGATGAAATTATTGCTGCCATCTTTTGAAATTGGTGTCATTACAACTGTTCAATTTTGATATTTCAAGTTTGACAAGTGGAATATTATATGATGAGTGGGCCATTGTATCCATGATGAAATAATTGCTTAAAACTTATCGGGGTAGATGCTAAAAAAGAGAGGCAACAAAGAAAATAAATAAAATGAAATGAAACACAAATACCAAATTTACAAAAGGCACGTTATAGAGTTGTTGTTCTTTAGACAATTATGCACCATACACTGCTACTTTAGAATATTTACAGTTGCCCGTAGGATACAATTTACAAACTTGAATACCAAATAGAGAAAGCAACTTCCTTGTTTGGTCACTGAATAACTTGATGGCTATAGACTGACTTGGCTTATTTGGATGGAACATAGGAAACCTTTTGTAGCTATTTTGGAGAGCTATCCTTGAGTGGATTATGGATTGGATGAAAAGCATTTGATAGATAGAGTTTGAATGCTTGATTGATCGAATTCTTTTGCTAAGCTTTCTTTTTATAGTCATTGAAATGCAACGATGCACCCGTTGGAGAGTTGGTCATGGATGACCAGTTGAAACATTCTACTGATTCGTTCTGCCTATGCTCCACCCATGAGGAGTGATACTAGCATGAGGAAAAAGTCAAGCCAAGCAACTTTTAATGCTATGGCTTGGTTTTCTAGCTGCCACGTTTCAATTCATTGATTTTTTTTTTAGCTGCCACATTTCAATGCATGAACTTTCCATGGGCAATTTTTCACTTGAAGAGCCCTTTATGACCCCTTCTCTCTTTTTCTCCTCTTTTTTTTTCATTCCTGTTTTTCTTATTCAAGATACTCTTTCATCTCACTCTTTCCATCTCCCACTTTGTCCACTCTAAGAGACCTCAAGTAACACCCAAGATCTCTACTTAAAAACCAAGGTAAACACCATTTTGCCGTTAATCATTTTATGTTTTATATCAAGCTAGTTATATATATATATAATAGTTTTGAAAAGTCAAATTTTAGAAAATCCCAAAAGGTGCCAACCATCACACGTTTCGATTTGGGTCCTGTAAATTAGGTTAACTGGTAGAAATCCCAAGGATACCCAAATCTATAGCATGCCTTCTGATTATAATGATACGTATCTGATTGGAATGTTCTCAATTCTCATTTGCTCTTGTTTGTGACTTGAAAAATTCATCAATCACTGGCTTGATTGATATGCATCATAACTATAAGCCACAATTTGCATTGAAATTTCTTGCTTTCATTGTTGCTAGTCACATTGTTGCCAAAAACGACACTAATGTTTTGCACTGTTTTTAGTCATCTCAAGCTTCGTTTTCCTAGTAAAAGATCGACTATTGAAATGAGATACGATAGTTGACTGACTGCTTTCTTGTTCCGAATTCCTTTAATGATGAAACAAAATCCAGAAAAAGAATTGGTTGGGCATTATTTAGAAAAAATGAGGCCGAGCAATGGAAGAAGATAGAGTTGCAAGGAAAAAAGAAAAAGCGAATGTGGCCATACTTTTCAGGCGAAACAAAATTAAAAAGAACAAAAGAAGGAAACATAGCCATCTCTGCAAAAATTTAATTTGCACAAGCCTAAAAAATTAGCTATAAGCAATAGTTGATAGAGAACCCATCAACCTTATGCCTTCACATTTCAAGATCTGGTTAAGATTTGTTTTATTTTAGTTAATTTGTTTATTTGATGCCATAATCATTCTTTTTTCTATCAAATTTTCCATGCATATTGTACTGATGGAAGAACATAGTGACATCATGTGTTCCTTCGTAGAAATTTGATGTCCTCGTGGCTGGATAAACATTTGCCCATGAAAATTTCCCCCTTCTTAATGTTCTATCACTTGTTTTTTAAAAAAATATTTTTATTCCCCCTGCATGTCACAAGAGAGTTACTTGATCATCTCACCTGTTGGGATGCTTTAAGTGCTGCATTACCTGTCAGTCCTCGAGCTCCAAAGGTTGAACCTCACACTTTCACCCTCAATATTTGTTAGAGTTGTTTGTAATTCTAAATTAATCGTCAAAAGAGCTTTGATTGAAAAGATTTTCTGCCATGTAACTTTGGCAGGACTCATTCCAAGCATATTGGTTTTCAATCCTTGTCATCCTTGAGCAGTCTGTGTATGGGGTGCCCTAACCTTACGATTAGGCACATTAATGCCATAGCCCAGGGCCCCTGAGACAAGGTTGGTTACTCATCAGCTTCTCTGCTTTTTTCTGGATAATTTTATTGTTAAGGAAATTATACTAAGCGACCATTGAGGAAGCAGCGACATTCGTGATGCATGATTTTGGGTCAGGGCATCTACATGTTGGTGCTGACATGATTGTCATGAGAAATCAGCCAAGGTCCAAAGCAATATTCCATCAACGTTATTAAAACCACTAGAAGTTGTACCAGTTGTTGGTCTGGTTCATGGTTTATTTTAATATGATAAAAATTTAAAATTTGAACTGTAGTCTACATTGCTTAATCCATGCTTTTATTGCATACCAAACTGTATTAGACTGAAATAGTCAGCTGACTGTTCTGGTCTGATCTGGTTTTAATGACATTGACTCTTTCCATCTATTGTTCCTGTAATAACCCGCATTAGATTTAATGAAACAATTTTTGCCTTTTATACTGATGTGGCAAGAGTAGAAATTTTGACCGTTGATCGGTTGACCGTAGAATTTGAGATTTAAAAGATTTAATTATAAATTAAACCTTAGCAACCCATGTAGCTCGGATGGTTAGAGACATGGTCAATAGGAGTAGAGGTCAAGGGTTCGAATCCAGAATCGTGCGAAATTTAGTAATTATTTATTTTTCCTTCTTTCCCATTTTTTAGATGTGGGACCTACATCAGGATAAGCATTATCCTTATCTAGTGGGGAGTGGGTAGTTATAATACAGGAATATAACTTCCGTAGAGGAAGTTTTTCTTTTTAAAAGAGGGAAGTATTTTAAAAGGGGAAAGAATTTTAAAAGAGGGAGGAATCCAAAAAGAAGAGGAGACTT